>JAEOAE010003628.1:0-13936 GCA_036365155.1 Meriones psammophilus | reverse complement strand
CTGCTATGCCTGGTCCCTGAGTCTCCAGCCACATTGACATCACCCCTGAGACAATTTTCCATGATTGAAATCCATATTTGAGAGTCCATTTCTCCCTCAGAATCTCGTCCCATGTGGGGGCAACTTTTCTCTGTCTCACCCTGACATCTGTCTCCTAAATTATAAACTCCACTTAAAACTTTGCTCCACTAACAAACTGCCTGGAATCTCTGACACAAGAGTCTTACCTGGGAAACACTGGGGATTAAAAACAACAACAACAATAGGTTCCCTGGCGATCTTTGTCAGACTGTAAGAGGGAAAAATCTGAGCAGGAAGAAAATAGGACATCTTGTTAACTTTTCCAGTATCTGACCTTCTCAAGACTGTTTCTGTTGCATGCCGGAGGTTCAAAGTGCTTTCTGAGATTATGAATTATTTCTCTGCTCTAATTACTGCTGCATTTCCTAGGATCTGTAGAGATGTGTCTTTTGGTATGCTTATCAGCTGGGAGCTGGCAGTCCCATGTAGCTTCAGGATGGGGCTGTTCAAGGTAAATCAGAGTTAGGACTTTCAGCCAATCCCAGGGGAGCAGGCAAAGGTCTAAAGACGAGCTGATCTTTAGCAAACAATGTAATAAAGCCTCCATAAAACCCAACAGGACAGGTTATTACGGGAGCAGCCAGGTGCTGAACACACAGAAATTCCTGGTTAAGTGCTCTGTCTGCCGCTACAGAGGGGCTTAGACACACTCCTCCACAGCTTCTTCCACCCCTGGCATAAGGCAACCAGTGTGATAGACTTATGACCCGGGCCGTAACTTCACTAAGCAGCTGAACTCCTACTGTGTGGCAACCCGGAGGTGGGGCAGTACAGCAAGATCAGCTGCCTGCCAATCAGGCACAGAGCAACCCTAGCTATACCTTGATATATCTTGAACCATCCCTAAACCGCTGAGATCAGAGATTCCTCCCTGTGAAAGCTGGCTGTCGTGTGCCAGCCTCTCCCACTGCAAATGACAAGGGCGACCACAAGGTATTCCATCTGAAATCTGTCCTAACGCTTCTCTATTAAACCTGAAGAGAATCTTTATTATTTAAAAACAGTTAGTGACGGGTTGCTGGGAGGCCCCAAAACTTGTGTTGAAACATCCAGGGCTAAGGAACTGGAGAGCTGGCTAGCAGTTAAGTGCACTCACAGCTTTTACAGAGGACCCAGGTGCCCTTCTCAGAATCCATATGACGGCTCAAAACCATCTGTTCCTCCAGTTTCAGGGAATCTAGCACTCTCTCTGGCCTTCACAGGCACCGTGCACGCACATGGTACATATACATACAGACAGACCCCTCCATGATATGGCTAAGGGAAAAGTGTTTATTGTGCATAGGAGAAGAGAGCATCCAGAGGCATCTGGAAGAGTCCAAACACAGAGAGAAAGTAGTAGATTGAACATGGCCAGCAGACTGGACCTGTCAGGGAGGAAAAAAATAGAGGGGGAGAGGGGGGAAGACAGAAAGGAAGACAGAGACAGAGGCAGACAGGCAGACAGACAGACAGACAGACAGAAAGTCACCAAAGTAGCAGGGTTATACGGAGGATGAGTGGTGGAGGGGAGGGAAGCCTGTTAGGTGGAAGGAGTTTAGGGGAGGGGAGGAGGGGAGAAAGGCTAGGGGGATACATTGACTTTGAAATGTGTAACAGGTACTTGTGATGCTGAAGGACCCTGAAGATGGACGTGCACTTTGCTGTGCTAATAGGCACTGCAGAGAGCTGTTTGTCCCTTGTGGAATTTAGGGAAAGAGTTTCCTTTGGAGCTGACAACTCACACACATACAATACAAGTAAGATAATGAACTCCCAGGGCTAGTCCCTATCACGCATTCACAAGCAGACAAAGGGTTTAGCAGTGTCAGAAATTACCAGAGCTAAGTTGCACGGATGTGCCTGTTCTAGGATGCCCATGGATGCGTCAGATTCGGGGATTCTCTGGTTCCTTCAAGGCCTTGTACAGGAATATATATTTAGCTATCATGTTGAGCTGGGGAATCCAGATTCTAGAAGATCCTCCATGGCCAAGAACTCCCTCAGCTGTTTTATGGCTGGGGTTCCGGATGATAAGGAGCCACTCCTGAAGTAACTAGAAAGGCTCCTTTTGCTTGGAGTTAGCATTAAGTCACAGGAATTGGAGATATGGGCCTTAGAGAGAGAAACATTACATTCAAGTGAGGCTAGCTTTTAAAGAGTTATATTGTGCAGGTTTGTTTTTTTTAAGATCTTGAAAAACTGAATTCAATTCCTCTCTTAGTCATGTGAGAAAACACAACATAGAAACATACTAGATGGAGAGAGCAGGCTTCATGCCACCCAGAATCTGCTGGTGTCTGAACCTTGACTTGGCAACCTCCAGCAGCACAAATAATCAACTTCTATTTCTTTTATAACTTATCAAACATGAGGTGTTTTTAAAGGTCAGGAAGAAAACAGAATACCTGGCTACGTCTCCATCACCCACAGCTGAGAAGGATGATTTGCTGTGTGGACAATTCAGGTGGCATTTGGCTTTGTTTTGTTTTTGTTTTTCCAGACAGGGTTTCTCTACATGGCCCAGAATGTCCTGGATTTCACTCTGTAGACCAGGGTTAGGGTTAGGATTAGGGTTAGGCTTAGGGTTAGGGTTAAGGTCAGGGTCAGGGTCAGGGTCAGGGTCAGGGTCAGGGTCAGGGTCAGGTTTAACATTAGGTAAGGGTTCAGGTTAGGGTTAGGAGTAGGGGTAAGCATAGGGTTAGAGATAGAGTTGGGCTAGAGCTAAGGTTAGGGCTAGGGTTACGATTAAGGTTAGGCCTAGGGTTAGGGATAGGGTTAGGGTTAGAGGGGTTAGGGTTAGGGGGTATGGTCAGGGTCAGGATAAGGATTAGGGTTAGCGTTGGGGGTTAGGGTTAGGGTTAGAGGGTTAGGGTTGGGGGGTTAGGGTTAGGGCTAGGCCTAGGGCCAGGGTTATGGTTATGGTTATGGTTAGGTTAGGATTAGGTTAGAGTTAAGGCTAGAGTTAGGTCTCGGCCTGGCCTAGGGCCAGTGCTAGGTCAAGGTTAGGTTAATATTAGGAGTAGGTTTAGGGTTAGTGTTAGGGTTAGGTTTAGGGCTAGAGGGTTAGGGTTAGGGTTAGAGTTAAGGTTAGTTTTAGGATTAGTGTTAGTGTTAGGGCTAGGGCTAGGATTCGGGTTAGAGTTATGGTTATGGTTAAAGATAGGGTAGTGGTTAGGGCTATGGCAAGGGCTAGGGTTAGGTTTACGGTTACAGTTACATTTAGAGTTAGAGGGTTAGAGTTAGGGCTAGGGCTAGGGCAAGTGCTAGGGCCAGGTCTAGGGCCAGTGTTAGGTTAGGGTTAGGGTTATATGGATAGGGTTAGGGGTTAGGGTTAGGGTTAGGGTTAGAGTTAGAGTTCAGGTTAGGGTTTGGGTTTGGGTTTGGGTTTGGGTTAGGATTAGAGGGCTAGGGTTAGGATTAGCATTAGGATTAGGGTTAGGTTTAGGGTTAGGGCCAGGGTTAGACCTATGGCTAGGGTTAGATTTACCCTTAGATTTAGGGCTAGGTTTAGGGCTAGGGATAAGGGTAGGGTTAGGGTTACATTTTGGTTTAGGGTTAGGTTTAGTGTTAGGGTTAAGGCTAGTGCTAGAGCTAGTGTTAGGGTTAGGTCTAAGGCAAAGGTTAGGACTAGCGTTAGAGTTAGGGTTAGTGTTAGCATTAGGTTTAGAGTTAGGGTTACTGTTAGGGCCAGATTCAGACCTAAGACTAGGGTTAGGATTAGCCTTAGGGTTAGGGTTAGGGTTAGGCCTAGGGTAGGGTTAAGGTTAGGGTTAGGGTTTGGGCAAGGGCTAAGGCTAGGGTTAGGAGTAAGGTTAAGGTTAATGGTAGGACTAGGCATAGAGCTAGGGCTAGGGTTGGGCTTAGGGTTAGGGTAAGGGTTAGAGCTCGGACTAGGGTTAGGGCTAGGTTTAGGGTTATGTTTAGCATTAGAGTTAGGGTTAGGTTTAGGGTTAGGCCTAGGGCTAGGTCTAAGGCAAAGGCTAGGACTAGTGTTAGGTTAGGGGTAGCGCATGGTTAGAGTTAGGGATAGGACAAGTTTAGTGTTAGGGTTATGGCTAGGGATTGGGCTAGGGCTCGTGTTTGGGTAAGGGTTTGAGTTAGGGTTAGTGTTATGGTTAGGGCTAGGGCTACGTCTATGGTTAGGTTTAGGGTTAGGGTTATGTTTAATGTTAGGGTTAAGTTTAATGCTAGGGCTAGGACTAGGGTTAGGGTTAGGGATAGGGTTAAGGCTACAGCTACAGCTAAGGTTAGGGATAGGGATAGGATTATGGTTAGGTTTAGGGTTAGGTCTAGGGCTAGTGTTGTGGCTAGGGCTAGGGCTATGTCTATGGTTAGGGTTAAGGGTAGAGTTAGTGTTAGGCCTAAGGCTAGGGCTAGGTTTATGGTTAGGGTTATGTTTAGGGTTAGGGTTAGCACCAAGGCTAGGGCTAGACTTAGGTCTAGGGCTAGGGCTAGAGCTAGGGTTAGAGCTCAGGCTAGGGCTGTGTTTAGGGTTACATTTAGGGTTAGATTTAGAGTTAGGGCTAGGGTTAGCGCAAGGGCTAGGGTTATAGTTAGGGCTAGGTTTAGTGTTAGGGCTAGGGCTAGGGCTGGGGCTAGGGTTAAGCCTAAGGCTAGGGCTAGGGTTAGGGTTTGGGTTAGGGCTAAGGCCAGAGATAGGGCTACGATTAAGATTAGTCTTAAGGTAGGTTTAGGGTAAGGGTTAGGGTTAGGACTAGGGCTAGGGCAAGGGTTAAGGCTAGGGTTATGGTTAGGGTTAGGGTTATGGTTAGGGCTAGAGCTAGGGCTAGGGTTAGTGTTAGCGTTACAGTTAGGGTTAGTATTAGGGTGATGGCTAGGGATAGAGGGTTAAGGTTAGGGTTAGAGTGTTTACATTAAGGTTAGGTTAGGGTTATGGTTAGGACTAGGGCTAGGACTAGGGTTAGTGTCATTCATTCATTTTAATGACAGTATCAAAGCTGTCATTAAAAGCTGAGATACCATCTAACATATTAAAATTTTTATTTATATAAAATCAATCCCATTTTCATCAACAGTATCTTCATGAGATCCTAAGCTTACATATACATTTAAAATAACATTTTTTTCTAAAGTTTAATTTTATATTTTTTGTGGAGTTATGAGTTACTTTGGGTCTCATCACCCCATTTTCTATAATTAAGTGAATTAAAATAAGACATTTGATAAAGAAGGAGGCTACAGCTGGGATACAAAGTGAATAAATTGTATTAAATAATAAGAAGAAAGAAAAAAAAAGGAAATACAAATAGGACAAAAACAAGCAAATAAATTTCAAAACACAAAAGACTCATGTGAGTAATGGCATTCATTTGGCATGAGTATGTGTGTGTGTGTGTGTTCTGAGATAAAATACACATAAAATTTATGCAACATAGGCAGGAGAACCTTAGAGTAATGTGGAAATAAAATAAATATGATTTAAATATGTGTTTGAGAACCAGGAAAATAAATTTGAAAATATCCTTTACTGAAAAATATCATAAAACACCATTTTTCTAACTCTGGAAATTTTCAAGATCTTCTAAATGTTGAATTTATCTTTTACCTGTGTCACGAGTGCTTGATTATGCCGAGGACTTTAACCAAGATACCACAAAGGGCAGCAAGGTATTGATAAAAGCCAACGCCAGAATGATTTTTGAATGCTGCTTTAGTCACACTAATCATATCTGAGAATTGCATAGCACATTATACATCTTATGGGGAATACAACCTGGCCACAGGTATGGCTTTGACACTTTTGCCTCCAGCGTTGGGTGTCTTCTAGGCCAGGAAACTTTGCAGTTCCAGCCGGAACTCAGACGCATGGGCCTCGGAGCTTCTCTGCTCCAGCCAGGCCTCAGATGCGAAGGAAGCTGCGGTTGCCTTCCAGGGCTAGTCTGATAAGGTGGTCCTTTCAGGCCCGGTTTGTTAAGGTGGTCTGGGCTTTTCAAACAGCCATTGGAGAACAGGCTGGTTATTCGGCAGTCTACAAGCTTCCTCATCATGAGTCTAGCCTGCCGTGCCTGTGTAGGCTCAGGCTGCATTTTTATACACTTTTGGGAACATGGCTTGACTTATCGCTCTTTCACACACACCAGCTGTTAATCAGCTGACATTACCTAATTTCATTACTTAATATCTTAGGGGCATTACTTTAAGCATTGCTTATCTTATCATTCTTACACACACACATCAGCTGCCTTAAGAGCATTCTTAGTTACTCTTACTACGAATATCTTCTTCTCTATCCTTGGCAGCTCTGCTTTCTTACAAGCTCTCAATATCTTAGAGGTGTTGTTCAGTCACTGTCACCAAAAATGCCTCTTAACTTTGCTCCTGATAACTCTGCTGTCTTACAGGCTCATTACAACCTATGTTTTTATTATAAATCCACATGGACATTTGTCTTGCTGTATTTCCTTGTGACTAACCTAGATAGGTTAGTCTGTGGACTTTGGTCTTTGCTCCAACATTGTAATTGATTTAACATTTTGCTTGGCAGTAAAATAACTGAGATTTCCTAAAACCCCTGAAGTGCAACGACTGAGTGTCACAGTCTATTTTAATTTTTTAACATGGATAACCAAATTTTGGGAGATGATCCTTGTTCCAAGGCCACAAGTGCTTGCGCGATCTCGACCTAGTCACGTTTGTGTTGGGTATTGAGTTTTCAGAACAACCAGAGTAAAAACACTAAGCCACAACATAGTGCTGCACCAAACATTCCAACCCCCACCCAATCTTAAAGTAAGAAAAGGCAGAAGAAACCCAGGATAATAAGCCATCTGTGAGCGATGAATCCACTCGAGTAGAATTAGTGGTCACCATCACCACCCTTAATTCTTCAAGTAGTAGCAGGTATATTTGTTGAAAGATCATCTTCAGCTGTCACGAGCTTTCGCGTGAGGTGCTCCAGTACCCAGAATGGATTGTTTTCTTCCTGTGGGAAAACACAGACAGCTCCCCTGGGTCTTATTAAGATAGGATCCGGGCCTTTCCATTGACCAGTCAAGACATCCTTCCATTTGATCATTTCTTTAGGCCTATCAGGCCCTAAGCAGTGGCGATCAGCCACCGAATGGCCTTGACTGTCCAAATTTTAAAAATTGAGAGTAAAGAGTAACAAGGAAACAGTCACTTGTGGCACTGAGGGCAGAGCCTCCTGGTCTCCCCCTTTTTGTTTTATTAAGTAGGATTTTAGGGTGCGATGAGCACGTTTAATAATACCCTGACTTTGAGGGTTATATGGGAGACCCGTTAGATGGGTCACTTTCATTTGATGACAAAACTGTCTAAATTTTTGAGAAGTATAGGCTGGCCCATTGTCAGTTTTTAGAATTTTGGGCTTTTCCCAGGCACTCCATGCCTCCAGGCAATGTTGAATAACATGGGCTGCCTTTTTTCCAGTCAGGGGAGAAGCAAACATAACTCCAGAGCAAGTATCAATGGAAACATGCAAATATTGAAGTTTACCAAAAAATGAAATGTGGGTAACATCCATCTGCCACACTTGTAGTGGACGGATTCCTCTGGGATTAATCCCAACATGAGGCATAGGTAAGAACTGACAACAATTTTGACATTGGGTAACAATATCTTTAGCTTTTTTTCTAGTTATGTCAAATCGATGATGCAATGTCTCAGCTGTAACATGAAATTTTTTATGAAACTCTTTAGCCAATTTTAAATTTGAAAGGAGGGCAAATGCAATCATCTTTGTGGCTCGATCTGCCAGGTCATTTCCATGGGACATGGGCCCCGGTAGACTGGAATGAGCCCTAATATGTGTAATAAAAACAGGGGATCTTCTGGTAATTAAGGCAAACTGAATCCTTTGAAAAATTTTTGCAAGCTTGCTAGATGCTTTAATCAATCCAGCAGCCTCTAAGATTTTGGTTGCATTTACCACATAACTAGAATCAGAAACAATATTTAAAGGACCTGGAAATTTTTTTAAAACTTTTAGCACTACTAAACATTCCACAATTTGAGGCGAGGTCTCATGATATTGCTTAGAAACAACTTTATTATTAACCACATAAGCTCCTACTCCTGTTTTTGACCCATCTGTATAAACTACCAGTCCATCCCGAAGTGGTTCCTGGGACGTTACATGCGGGAAGACTACCTCCTGAGTTAAAGCAAATTGCAAAATAGGGTGTCGAGGGTAATGATTATCAATTAAACCACTAAAGGAGGTAACTAGCACCGCCCAAGTATCGGAGGTAGCAGTTAATACCTGAACTTGGTGAGCTGTATAAGGCACTATTAAGGACTTTGGCTCCTTCCCAAAGTATGTAATGGCTGTTTTTAACCCAGGAAGTGCGAGTTGAGCGACTGCATCCGGATACCATTTAATAATTTTTGTAGGAGAAGCATTGGGATGAACCCACACTAAGGGTCCATCTTGCCATAATATATCAGTTGGTAAATGTTTAGTTTTAATGACACACAGGTCAAAGGTCTTAGTTTCATCTACACGTTTTAATTGGGCATTTTGTAAAGCGTTTTTTACCACTCACAGGGCGTGGCTTGCAGCCGGTGTTAAGGCTCTGGGTGAAGAAATATGAGCATCCCCTTCCAAAATATCAAATAGGGGTTTTAATTAAGCAGAAGGAATCTTTAAAAACGGCCTAAGCCAATTTATATCACCTAATATTTTTTTAAAATCATTTAAGGTATGTAAATGATCCCTGTGAATTTCTATTTTTTGAGGAACTATTCGTTCCGGATAAATAACAGTCCCTAGAAAGGAACCTACTTTTGAAATTTGGACCTTTTTAGTGGCAATATGCAATCCCCATTGTTGCAGGGTTTTTTGTAACAAAGGATACGCATCTTGTAAGATGGCTAACTCCTCATGGCACAAGAGAATATCATCCATATAATGAATCAGCAACAAGGAAGGAAATTGCTGTCTAACTGGTTTAAGAGCCATCTGCACATACAATTGACACATGGTGGGGCTATTAGCCATGCCTTGAGGTAGAACTGTCCACTGATATCTTTGGTCTGGCTCATGGTGATTAACAGCAGGTAGGGTAAAGGCAAACATCTCTGTCTGTCTCGTGGGCACAATGGAATGGAGAAAAAACAATCCTTGATGTCTATTACTAAAATTCTCCATTGCTTAGGCAGGGCTGAAAGCAGAGGCAAGCCTCGTTGCACTGTTCCAAATAATTGCATCTGTGCATTAATAGCCCTCAAATCATGGAGAAGCCTCCACTTTCCTGATTTTTTTTATAACAAAAATGGGTGTATTCCAGGGGGAAGTAGATGGTTCCAAATGACCAAGCTGTACCTGTTCTTTAACCAGCCTTGTAGCAGCTTCTAGCTTTTCAGAGGAAAGGGGCCATTGAGGAACCCATACGGCTTCCTCTGTGAGCCAAGATATGGGCATGGAACCCTCAATGGCAGTTAATAAAAACCCAGGCCTTGTTTTCCTGTATTATTTTCCTGTGAAATCGGGTGCAATCTCCCTTGTTTCTGTTTACCAATGCCTTTTTCTTCCTTATAACCCATCCTTTTTATTATATCAACTGCTTGTTGAGAGTACTCATTGGTCAATGCTAATCCTAAATCCTGTAAAATATCCCTTCCCCAGAGATTGACAGGGAGAGGAAGAACATATGGTATGAAACTTCCTGTTTGACCTTCCGGTGCTTGCCACCTCAAAGAACGTGAACTAACTGCAGGGCTGGCCTCATATCCCAACCCTTGTAAGGAGTGGGATGATTGTGTAACAGGCCATGCCTTAGGCCACCAGGTGGAAGAAATAATGCTTTTATCAGCCTCTGTGTCCAAAATACCAGTAAAACTTTTTCCTTCTATTTGTAATTGTAAGGTAGGTCTAGTCTTAAGATCAACTACCAAATGAGCAAAATCTGTTCCTGTGGAACCGAGTCCTTTTGTGCCCCTTGGTGTTTCGGTAGATGGAAAACAGTCATGAAGGCTTGGGAGGATGACTAATTGAGCAATCCTATCTCCAGGAGAAATAGAAAATACGCCTTGGGGGCAGGAACAAAGCACCTGGAGCTGTCCCGTAAAATCCTGATCTAAAATTCCAGGATGGACCATAAGTCCTTTTAAAGTGAGAGAGGAGCAACCCAAAATAAGACCGACACTTCCTTTAGGCAGGGGACCTTCAAACTCCACTGGGACAGGTTGCACCCCCATGTGTGGCATTAATAAGAATTGGGAGGTGGAACGGAGGTCCAGGCCTGCTGATCCTCTTGTCACTCTACAGCTGGGTAAACCCTCCTGTTGTCTGCCTGTGTCCCATTTTTTGGGGGGCCCTGAGACTTGGGGCCCTGAAATCCGTTTTTTGGAATATTTTCATTCCTCTCATTAGGGGGGGTTTCATGCTGGATAAGTTTTCCCTGAATATCTCTAATTGAACAGCATTCATTAGCCCAGTGATTGCCTTTTTTACACTTAGGGCAAAGTCTAGGAACTTTCTTTTGCTCAGACACACGACAGTCTCTTTTAAAATGACCCATTTTGCCACAATTAAAACAAACTTTATTGTTTTCAGAACTTGGGCAGTTATTGTTCTGTAATATGGCTGCCGCCAGGCCGGTGTTGGTAAGCGGGCCTCCGAGTCCTTGGCAAACCTTTATCCAATCTGTCAGTCCTTTGTTCCTTCTGGGGGTAATGACTGCCTTGCATTCTGGTGAAGCACTTTCATACACCAGTTGTTCTATCATTGGTTGGACCCTTTCCGGGTCTCCAAATATCCTGCCTGCTGCATCCGTCATTTTGGCCACAAATTTTGGGAATGACTCCTGAGGACCTTGGATAATTTTTGTTAAATGGCCCTCGGTCCCATCCTTTTTTGAAAGGGCCTTCCATGCTTTAATTGCAGCAGCAGATATTAGGCCATACGCTCCCCAATCATAATCTGTCTGTTGCTGGACATGCGGACCTTGTCCTGTTAGTAGCTCAAATGTCCAGCGTCGTTGATTGTCTTCTGTATTGGCATTAGCCCTAGCTTGGGATTGACAGGCATCATACCATAGGGCTTTCCATTCCAAATACACTCCCATATTAGGGAGGGCAGCTTTCACTACAGTCTGTCAATCATTTGGGGTCATTGCTGTAGAGCCTAGCCTCTCAAGCTGCATAATTGTGAAATTAGCATCTACCCCGTACTTATTAACTGACTCTGTCAGTTCCTTGACTAGAGGGTAATCTACAGGCACGTGGACATGGCCTCCCTCCACATCTTCAAATACTGGAAAAGTCTGAAAAATTTTGTGTCTATCTTTTGTTGAAAAGAAGGAATCAGGACAGTGCCGCCCGGTGTAGGATGGGGGAGCACTAGAGACAACGGGAGCGGCCGACTGAGAAAGTGCGCTCTTCCTGTTCCTCATACTACTTTGCTTTTGATATAATAGTAATGGCCGCTCATCCTGATGGTATCGTTTTTTCTCATAGCGGGCTGCTTCCCCCTCCAAGTCCTCTTCGTCAGAGGGATATAGCTGCTCAAATTCACAGTTTTCAAGCCCCAAAGCTTCTAATTCTTTTACCGGATAAAGAGGCTTTTCTTTTAGGTTTTTCCTTTCCTTCTCACCTTTTTTATCCAGGGCGTTCTTTCCCTTACCTCTCACTTCTGTGGCTTTAACATCCACAGAAGGGTCTTTTTTTCTTAGAGACGTCTCTATTTCTATCCATTGGGGCCCCTAATCTCTTGTCACGTCCTGTTTCTGGCATGTCGTCTCGCATCTCCCCTAACACTCCCTTAGTGTCTACTCTTAGCCTTTTGTTAATCTATTTCCTTTCGATGCTGCCCTCAAGTTTGCACGAAACCAAAAGAAAGAGGGCTATGGCAGCTATCACAGCAGGGAAGGCCATAAGGGCTTCTGCTAGCTGAAATGAAAAATGAGATAAATCAAGATCGAACATGTCTCTCAGGACAAACCTCAATGTTGCAGTTCTGAATCCTTCCCCGCGAACGGCTCTCCTCAGTACTGGCGATGGCAGGCTCCCTGCTTTCCGGGTGGTTCGTTCCCGGGTTTCGGCACCAGATGTTGAAAGCCGCGTGATTGTCTCGCCAGCAAGAACTCACGTGGACGCAAGAATCCTTCTGCAACAGGCCTTTTATTACAGTCAGGCGATGAAAGGAGGAGAGAGGGAGCCCCGATGTGGCGCTGTTTATATAAGCCCTGGTCGCACCTAAGTGATGTGTCAATACCCTGATTGGCTGCTCACTCTTTACCCCATCTGATGACTCGGGCTTGGCGTGCTTAGCATGCTTACGCAACCCGCGCATGCGTTCTGGAGGTTGTTTACAGTTTTGAGGGCGGAATGTCAGCGCCATCTAGTGGCGTCTGAGTTTCAGCTCTCCACAGATGGTGGTTGATATCTTTTATGTGTTCTTGGATTCAGTTTGCAAGTATTTTATTGCGTATTTTTGCATCAATGATCATAATAGAGATAGTTCTGTAGTTCTCTTTTTTTGTTAGGTCTTTGTGTGGTTTAGGTTCCAAGGTGACTGTGGCTTCATAGGATGAGTTTGGTAGTGTTCCTTCTGTTTCTATTTTGTGGAATAGTTTGAAGAGAATTGGAGTTAGCTCTTCTTTGAAAGTCTGGTAGAATTCTGGGATGAAACCATCTGGCCTTGGGCTTTTTTTTTTTTTTTTTAGAAGGGAGACTTTTGATGACTACTTCTATTTCCTTGGGGGCTATAGAACGATCTGTTTACCTGATCTTGATTTAATTTTGATAAATGAAATCTATTGAGAAAATTGTACATTTCATTTAGATTTTCAAAATATGTGGCATATAGGCTTTTGTAGTAAGACCTAATGATTGTTTGGATTTCCTCAGTGTCTGTTGCTCGTTTCTGATTTTGCTGTTTTGGATAGTTTCTCTCTGCCTTTTAGTTAGTTTAGCTAAGGGTTTGTCTATCTTGTTGAATTAGCATGTCCATTGATATTTGGCATTTCTGGTGAAGCCATGATGTCCTGATATTTGTTGGATGTGTTCTTATGCTGACCCCCAGCCATCGGCTTATCTGTAACCTTTGCTGTTTGTTGCTGGTGTCTGTACTTCTGACTGGGACCATCTCTTTTTGGTGTCTGAAGTAGTCTTCAGGAATATGAGAGACGTCCACCAGTTTGAGAGCAAATGTTGGTCTTTCAGTTGTAGCTGAGGGCGGAAGGTCGCAGGTGCAGGTGCACAGGTGAGAGCAAGCAAGCATGGGTGTGTGCGTGGAAGTGTACCTTGAAGAACAGGATGCTAGAGCATTTAGATGCCTGGACTGTGAGGCTTAAGCACTGGAGGAGGTGCAGGGGGGTGCAGGCGTTAGGGCTGTTCGTGGGCACAGGGCACATGCACAGGTGCCCTGAATACCTCAGTGGCCTACAAGCCTGTCTTACTGTCCTCCTGGTATTCAGATCTGTCGGGGATCCAGGAATTGTTTGCCCATAGAACAGGGTAGACCCATAGAACAGGGGTTTCAATGTTGAGAACGCTGCCCCCAAGAATCCCTGTTGCCCACAGTGAGTGTATGGGTGGGAAGGATGCAATGTCTGGCTGGCATAGAGGGACCCTGGATCTGGGGTTCTGCAATCACTCACTTGAGGGCGCACTCACTTACTAGCAGGCCTAAATGGAAAGTACAGAGGTTCCCCCTGTTCTCTACTCTCGGATTTGGGCCTGCAGGGGCAAACAAGAGTGTAGGAGATTTGTCAGCTCAGTGGTGTCCACTGCTTGTCTGCTGGGCAGGGAGCCCCTGACTTTGGGTAGCACTAAAGTTGGAAGAATGCTTGTGTTTGTACAGTGTACCATGGATGTGCTAGTCTCTCTCTCTGTGTGTATGTGTATGTGTGTGTAATAAAAAGAGTAAGAGAGAGAGAAAGTATTTGTA
>JAEOAE010000316.1:0-22766 GCA_036365155.1 Meriones psammophilus | reverse complement strand
AATTAGGACTACAGAAAAACTGAAATGTTTTATCTCGCACTGTACGGCACAGAAACAAGTTTCCATCGAAAGAACAGAAACGCAAAGCATAACTTTGTAAACTAATGCACATACGTGTTTCTGTTCAATTATTATAACAGGAAAACTGAAAAGTGATATATCACACTGTACAGCACAGAAACAAGTTTCCAAAAGAAGAACAGAAATGCAAAGCACTACTTTGTAAACTAAATCACATGAGTGTTACTCTCTCAATTAGTAATACAGGAAAACTGAAAAGTGATATATCGAACTGTACAAAGAAACAAGTTTTCATTGAAAGAACCGAAACGCAAAGCACAAATTTGTAAACTAATTCACATAGGTGTCGCCTGTTCAATTATTAAAACAGGAAAACTGAAAAGTAATATAAGACTAACCCTAACCCTAACAACCTAACCCTATCCCTAACCCTAACCCTAACCCCTAACCATAACCCTAACCCTAACCCTAACCCTACCCTAACCCACTAACACCCTAATCCTAACCCTAACCCTAACCCTAACACTAACCCCTAACTAACTCCTAACTCCTAACTCTAACTTGTTCCTGAGAGGAACAAGTTTCAAGGAAAGACCATAAACGCAAAGCACTACTGTAAACTAAATCACATGTGTGTCACTCGCTAAATTAGAAATACAGGAAAACTGAAAAGTGATATATCGCACTGTACAGCACATTAACAAGTTTAGAACGAAAGAACAGAAGAACAAATCACTACTTTTAAATGGAATCACATGTGTGTCGCTCACTCAAATAGGAATACAGGAAAACTGAAAAGTGATATATCGCACTGTAAGGCACAGAAACAAGTTTCCAAAAGAAGACCAGAAATGCAAAGCACTACTTTGTAAACTAAATCACATGTGTGTTGCTCTCTCAATTAGGAATACAGGAAAACTGAAAAGTGATATATCAAACTGTACGGCAAAGAAACAATTTTTCATCGAAAGAACAGAAACGCAAAGCACAACTTTGTAAACTAATTCACATACGTGTCGCTTGTTCAATTATTATAACAGGAAAACAGAAAAGTGATATAACCCTAACCCTAACCCTAACCCTAACCTAACCCTAACCCTAACCCTAACCCTAACCCTAACCCTAACCCTAACCCTAACCCTAACCCTAACCCTAACTAACTTGTTCCTAACAGGAACAAGTTTCAAGGAAAGACCATAAACGCAAAGGACTACTTTGTAAACTAAATCACATGTGTTTCACTTGCTAAATTAGAATTACAGGATAACTGAAAAGTGATGTATCCCACTGTACAGCACAGGAACAAGTTTAGAATGAAAGAACAGAAGAACAAATCACTACTTTTTTTTTTTTTTTTTATTCATCAGTTACATTTTATTAACTCTGTATCCCAGCCTTGTCCTGATCCTCATTCCCACCCAGTCCCTCCCTCCCTCCCTCATCTCCACCGTGCCCCTTTCCAAGTCCACTGATAGGGGGACCTCCTCCCATTCATCTGATCCTACTTTATCAGGTATCTTCAGGACTGGCTGCAAAGCCCTCCTCTGTGGCCTAACAGGACTTCTCCTCCCTTCGGGGTGGGGAGACCAAAGAGCCAGTCATTGGGTTCCTGATAGAAATAGTCCTTGTTCCCTCACTTTGGGAAACCAATTGGTTACTGAGCTACCACAGGCTACATCTGAGCGGAGGTTCTAGGTTATATCCATACATGGTCCTTGGTTGAATGTCAGTCTCAGAAAAGACCCTGTGCCCAGATATATTTGGTCCTTGTGGAGCTCCTATCGCTTTCCCATCAGACTAACTCCCTTCTTTCTTATGATTCCCTGTACTCTGCCAAAGGTTTGGTCATGAGTCTTTGCTTTGAAAACACTGCTAGTTAGAGTCTTTCAGATGCACCAGTAGACTCCTGTCATACATTCAATGCACATCCCATCTGTCTTTCTAAACGAGGATTGATCATCTTACCCCATGTCCGCTCAATTGATTATCTTTTTTAGGTGTATAGATTTCATTATGTTTATCATATCTTATAGGTCTATATAAGTGAGTATATCCCATGTTTGTCTTTTCTCCTTCTGGGATATTTCACTCAGAATGATCTTTTCTAGATCCCACCATTTGCCTGCAAATTTCATGATTTCCTCCTTTTTTGATTGCTGAGTAGTATTCCATTGTATAAAAATACCACAATTTCTGTACCCATTCCACCGTTGATGGACATCTGGGTTGTTTCCAGGTTCTGGCTATTACAAATAGAGCTGCTATAAACATGGTTGAGCAAGTGTCCTTTTGTGTACTTGAACAAACTTTGGGTATATACCTAGCAGTGGTATAGCTGGGTCTGGAGGAAGCACTATTCCTATTTGTCTTAGAAAGCCAGATAGTTTTCCAGAGTGGTTGTACCAGTTTACATTCCCACCAGCAGTGGAGGAGGGTTCCCCTTTCTCCACAACCTCCCAGCATGTGTTATCGCTGAGTTTTTCATCTTGGCCATTCTGATGGGTGTAAGGTGATATCTCAGGGTCGTTTTGATTTGCATTTCCTGATGACTAATGAGGATGAGCATTTATTTAAGTGTTTTTCTGCCATTCAATATTCCTCTGTCAAGAATTCTCTGTTTAGCTCTGTTCCCATTTTTTAATTGGATTACTTGGATTGCTGCTTTTCAGCTTCTTTAGTTCTTTGTATATACTGATATTAGTCCTCTGTCAGATAAAGGGTTAGTGAAGATTCTTTCCCAATCTGTAGGCAGTCGCTTTGTTTTGATGACGGTATCCTTTGCTTTACAGAAACTTTTCAGTTCCATGAGGTCCCATTTATTGATTGTTGCTCTTAGAGCCTGTGCTGTTGGTGTTCTGTTCAGAAGTTGTCTCCTGTGCCAATGAGTTCTAGGCTGTTACCCACCTTTTTTTCCAATTGATTTAGGTATCTGGTTTTATGTTGAGGTCCTTGATCCACTTTGACTTTAGTTTTGTGCAGGGTGATAAATATGGATCTATTTTCATTTTTCTGCATGTAGATATCCAGTTGGTCCAGCACCATTTGTTGAAGATGCTGTCTTTTTCCATTGAATGGATTTGGCTTTTTTGTCAAATATCGAGTATTCATAGGTGTGTGGATCTATTTCTGTGTCTTCTATGCGTTCCATTGATCCTCCTTTCTGTTTCTATGCCAATACCATGCAGTTTTTATTACTGTTGCCCTGTAGTACAGCTTGAGATCATGAACGGAGATACCTCCAGATGATCTGTTGTTGTACAGGATCGCTTTTGGAGATTCTGGGTTTTTTGTTTCTCCATATGAAGCTGAGAATCTTTTTTTTTGAGGTCTGTAAAGAATTGAGTTGGTATTTTGATGGGAATTGCATTGAATCTATAGATTGCTTTTGGCAGTATGGCCATTTTCACAATGTTAATCCTACCAATCCATGAGCACGGGAGATCTTTCCATCTTCTGATATCTTCTTCGATTTCTTTCTTCAGAGACTTGAAGTTTTTCTCAAACAGGTCTTTCACTTGCTTGGTTAGAGTCACACCAAGGTACTTTATGTTATTAGTGGCTATTGTGAAGAGTGTTGTTTCCCTAATTTCTTTCTCAACCTTTTTGTCTTTGGTATATAGGAGGGCTTCTGATTTTTTTGAGTTGATTTTGTATCCTGCCACTTTGCTGAAGGTGTTTATCAGCTGAAGGAGCGCTCATGTATACTATCATATCATCTGCAAATAGTGACACTTTGACCTCTTCCTTTCCGATTTGTATCCCCTTGATCTCCTTTTAGTTGTCTTATTGCTCTGGCTAGACTTCAAGTACTATGTTGAAGAGATATGGGGACAATGGACAGCCTTGTCTTGTCCCTGATTTCAGTGGGATTGATTTAAGTTTCTCTCCATTGAGTTTGATGTTAGCTATAGGCTTGCATTATATATTGCCTTTACTATGTTTAGGTATGTGCCTTGTATCCCTGATCTCTCCAAGACTTTAAACATGAATGGGTGTTGACTTTGTCAAATGCTTTTTTCGCATCTAAGGAGATGATCATGTGGTTTTTCTCCTTCAGTTTGTTTATGTAGTGGATTACATTGATGGATTTCCGTATGTTGAACCACCCTTGCATGCCTGGGATGAAGCCTACTTGGTCATGGTGGATGATATCTTTGATATGTTCTGGATTCGGTTTGTAAGTATTTTATTGAGTATTTTTAAGGCCAATGTTCATAAGAGAGATAGGCCTGAAGTTCTCTTTTTTTGTTGGGTCTTTGTGTGGTTTAGGTATTAAGGTGACTGTGGCTTCATAGAATGAGTTTGGTAGTGTTCCTTCTGTTTCTATTTTGTGGAATAGCTTGAGGAGATTTGGAGTTAGCACTTTTTGAAGGTCTTGTAGAATTCTGGGCTGAAGCCATCTGGTCCGGGGCTTTTTTGGAGGGGAGACTGTTAATGACTGCTTTGATTTCCTTGGGAGATATAGGGCTATTCAGTCTTTCTACCTGATCTTGACTTAGTTTTGGTAGATGGAATCTTTCAAGAAAATTATCCATTTCATTTAGATTCTCAAATTTTGTGGCATATAGGCTTTTGTAGTATGACCTAATAATTGTTTGGATTTCAATGTCTGTGGTTATGTCCCCATTTTCATTTCTGATTTTGCTGATCTGGATAGTTTCCTCTGCTTTTTAGTTAGTTTGGCTAAGGGTTTGTCTATCTTGTTGATTTTCTTAAAGAACCAGCTTTTTGTCTCATTGATTCTTTGGATAGTTTTATTTGTTTCTACTTGATTGATTTCAGCCCTTAGTTTGATTATTTCCAGCCGTCTGCTCCTGTTGGGTGTATCTGCTTCTTTTTCTAGGGTTTTCAGTTGGGCCATTGTTGTTTGTATGTGATGTTACAAATTTCTTCTTGCAGGCACTTAGTGCTATAAATTTTCTTCTGAGCACTGCTTTCAATGTGTCCCATAAATTTGGTATGTTGTGCCTTCCTTTCATTGAATTCTAGGAAGTCTTTAATTTCTTTCTTTATTTCTTCCTTAACCCAGCTGTCATTGAGTAGTAAGTTGTTCAGTTTCCATGTGCATGTCGGCTTTTTGTTGTTTCTGTTGTTGTTGATGTCTAGCTTTAGTCCATGGTGGTCAGATAGTATACAAGGGATTATTTCAATCCTTTTGTATCTGTTGAGGCTTGCTTTGTGACCCACTATATGGTCTATTTTGGAAAAGGTTCCATGTGGTGCTGAAAAGAAGGTGTACTTTTGAGTTTGGGTGAAACGATCTGTAGATGTCTATTAGGTCCATTTGATTTAGGAATTCTGTGAGTGCTTTTATTTCCTATTTGGTGTCTGTCTAGTTGATCTGTCCCTTGGTGAGAGGGAGTGTTGAAGTCTCCCACTATTAAGGTATTAGGATCAATGTATGATTTAAGCTTTAATAATGTTTCATTTACTTAATGTCGGTGCTCTTGTATTTGGGGCATAGATATTCAAGATTGTGATGTCCTCTTGGAGGATTTTTCCTTTGATGAGAATATAGTGGCCCTCCTTATCTTTTTTTATTAACTTGGGTTGAAAGTCTATTTTATTAGATATTAGGATGGCTACTCCAGCTTGTTTTCTGGAACCATTTGCTTGAAAAACAGTTTTTCAGCCCTTTACTCTGAGGTAATGTTTGTCTTTGTTGCATAGGTGTGTTTTTTGGATGCAACAGAATGTTGGATCCTGTTTCCTTAACCATTCTGTTAGCCTGTGTCTTTTTATTGGTGAGTTGAGTCCATTGATATTGATAGATAATAGTGACCAATGCATGTTAGTTCCTTTGTAATGGAGTCGATGATCTAACCCTGTTTCATTGCTTGTTTTCTTTCATTTTTGTTGGGACATTATCTGTATGCCCTGTTTTCTTGGGTGAGTTTGTTTTCATTGGATTGGAGTTTTCCTTCTAGTATCTTCTGTAGGGATGGTTTGCTGTGTAGATATTGTGTAAACTTAGTTTTGTCATGGAATATTTTGTTTTCTCCATCTATGTTGATTGAAAGCTTTGCAGGGTATAGTAGTCTGGGTGACACTTGTGATCTCTTAGAGTCTCCATGATACTTGCCCAGGCCCTTCTGGCTTTCATAGTTTCTGATGAGAAGTCTGGTGTGATTCTGATAGCTCTACCTTCATATGTTACTTGGCCTTTTTCCCCTGCTGCTTTTAATATCTTTTCTTTGTTCTGTAGATTTAGTGTTTTGACTATGATGTGACGTGATGTGTTTCTTTTCTGGTCTAGTCTATTTGGAGTTCTGTAGGCCTCCTGTATATTTATGGACATCTCTTTCTTTAAGTTGGGAAAATTTTCTTGTATGATTTTCTTGAAAATATTTTCTGACCTTGGAGTCTGGAGTCTTCTTTTTTGTGAATTCCTATTATTCTTAGATTTTGTCTTTCCATAGCATCCTTGATTTCTTGGATATTTTGTGATTGGAACTTTTCTGATTTTACTTTTTCTTTGAGAGAAGTATCCATTTCTGCAAGTGTGTCTTCAGCTCCAGAGATTCTCTCTTCCATCTCTTGTATTCTGTTGGTGATGCTTACTTTTGTGGTTCCTGATCTTTTCTCCAAGTTCTCCATCTCAAGAGTTTTCTCATTTTGTGTTTTCTTTATTGATTCTAATTCTGTTTTCATGCCTTGCACCATTTCTTTCATGTGTTTGAATTTGATTCCTGACTTTCTACGATGGCCTCTATTTCTTTTTTTCATTTCC
The DNA here is from genome assembly GCA_036365155.1 of Meriones psammophilus. Lineage (NCBI taxonomy): Eukaryota > Metazoa > Chordata > Mammalia > Rodentia > Muridae > Meriones > Meriones psammophilus. The sequence goes on along the minus strand of JAEOAE010000316.1, from coordinate 16,015 downwards.
TTCTTATATGCCACTAATTTTTCCTCTACTTGTGTATCTATTTGTTTGGCTATGTTTGCCTGTGTTTTTTAAGGATATTGTCTATTTCTTCTTTTTTTGCCTCCAATTGACTGGCCATTTTTTGAAAGACTTGTTCATTTCCTCCTTATGAGCCTCAAATAATTGGGCAAGCATGGCTTTAAAATCATTTTCCTGTGCTTCTGCTGAATTGGAGTATCCATCGATTTTGGGGTTTGCTGGTGAAGTCATGATGTCCTAATTTATGTTGGAAGTGTTCTTTCGCCTACCCCTGGCCATTGGCTTATCTGAAACCTTCCCTGTTTGTTTTTGGATTCTGCAGATCAGACTGGTGCTGTCTCTCTCTGGTATCTGAGAGTTCTTCAGGAAGTTGAGCACTCTCAGCGTGTGCTGAGGACTAGCTGTACCTGTGGGAGGAAAGTACGCAGGCACAAACGGGCAAATGCAAGCGCAGGTGCGCAGCACGTGTGTGTGTTTCTCTGTGTGTAAGTGTGCGTGGATGAGTTTCTCGAGGGACAGAGTGATGGCTAATGTTGAACCCTTGAGTGTGTGGGAGGGGCTCTGCACTGTATATGTCACAGGCACTAATGATGATCGCAGCGCAATTTCTGGCATTAACTATCTTAACTCCTCAATCAGGCCCACAGGGCAGGAACTTCAATGTCCCTAGTTCCCCTCTGTCTCCCAAAGTGGGTATGTGGGTGGGAAGGGGGTTTGATGCCTGGCTTCTGATTTAGAAGTACCCAGGATCTGGGGAACTGCAGATTCTCAAGGGTGCATTCACTTACAGGCAGGTTTCCTGGCAGAGATCGTGGTATCCGGGGCTCACTGCTCTCTGGTTTGGCCCTGCTCCTTTGATGTGTTCTTCAAGTTCTGTGCTGCTGTGACTGCCAGGTTCTGAGGTCTTGCTGCAGCTGGAGATGTCAGGGTGGTCACTACAGCAGGGATGGTGTAATTCGCTCAATTAGGAATACAGGAAAACTGAAATGTGATATATCGAACTGTACTGCACAGGAACAAGTTTAGATCGAAAGAACAGAAAAACAAATCACTACTTTTAAAAGGAATCACATGTGTGTCGCCGCTTCAATTATTAATACAGGAAAACTGAAGAGTGCTATAAGCCTAACCTAACGCTAACCCTAACCCTAACCCTAACACCCTAACCCTAACCCTAACCCAAACGCCTAACCCTAACCCTAACACTAACCCTAACCCTACCTAACCCTAACCCTAACCCTAACCCTAACCCTAACCGTAACATTAACCCTAACTTGTTCCTAAACATAACAGGAACAAGTTTCCAAGAAAGAACAGAAACGCAAAGCACTACTTTGCAAACTAAATCATATGTGTGTCACCACTCAATTAGGAATACAGGAAAACTGAAAACTGATATATAACACTGTACAGCACAGAAACAAGTTTAGAACGAAAGAACAGAAAAAAAAACAAATCACTACTTTTAAACGGAATAACATGTGTGTTGCTCGCTCAAATATTAATACAGGAAAACTGAGTAGTGATATATCGCACTGTACAGCACAGAAACAAGTTTCCATCGAAAGAACAGAAAGGCAAAGCACAACTTTGTGTACTAATTAACATAATGACGCCTGCTCAATTATTATAACAGGAAAACTGAAAAGTGATATATCACACTGTACAGCACAGGAACAAGATTCGAACTAAAGAACAGAAAAGGAAAACACTACTTTGTAAACTAAATCACATGTGTGTCGCTTCGGACAATTAGGAAGACAGGGAAACTGAAAAGTGATATATCACAGTGTATGGCACAGAAACAAGTTTCCAACAGAAGAAAAGAAACGCAAAGCACTACTTTGAAAACTAAATCACATGTGGGTCACTCGCAAATTAGGAATATAGGAAAACTGTAAAGTGATATATCGCACTGTACAGCACAGGAACAAGTTTCAAATAAAAGAACAGGAAAGCAAAGCACTACTTTTTTTACTTTTTTTTTTTTTTTTTTTTTTTTAAAGCACTACTTTTAAATGGCATCACATTTGTGTTGCTGGCTCAATTAGGAATACAAGAAAACTGAAAAGTGATATATCGAATTGTACGGCACAGAAACAAATTTTCATCCAAAGAACAGAAACGCAAAGCACAACTTTGTAAACTAATTCAAATTGTGTCGCTTGTTCAATTATTATAACAGGAAAACTGAAAAGTGATATAACCCTAAAACTAACCCTAACCCTAACCCTAAAAACCCCTATAGCTAACCCTAACCCTAACACTAACCCTAACCCTAACCCTATCTTAACCCTAACCCTAACCCTAACCCTAACCCCTACCCCTAACCCTAACCATAACCCTAACCCCTAACCCTACCCTAACCCTAACCCTAACCCTAACCCTAACTTGTTCCTAACAGTAACAAGTTTCCAACGAAAGAACATAAACTCAAAGCACTACTTTGTAAACTAAATCACATGTGTGTCGCTCACTCAATTAGGAATACAGGAAAACTGAAAAGTGATATACCGCACTCTACAGCACAGGAAAAAGTTTCCAAGAAAGAATAGGAAAGCAAACCACTACTTTGTAAACTAATTCAAATTCGTGTCGCATGTGCAATTATTATAACAGGGAAACTGAAAAGTGATATAACCCTAACCGTAACCCTAACCCTAACCCTAACCCTAACCCTAACCCCTAACCTTAACCCTATCCCTAACCTTAACCCTACCTTGTTCCTAACAGGAACAAGTTTCCAAGGAAATAACATAAACGCAAAGCACTCCTTTGTAAACTAAATAACCTGTGTGTTGCTCGCTCAGGTAGGAATACAAGAAAACTGAAAAGTGATATATCAACCTGTACGGCAAAGAAACAAGTTTTCATCGAAAGAACAGAAACGCAAAGCACAACTTTGTAAACTAATTCACATACTTGTTCCCATTTCAATTATTTTAACAGGAAAACTGAAAATTGATAGAACCCTAACCCTAACCCTAACCCTAACCCTAGCCCTAACACCTAACCCTAACCCTAACCCTAAACCTGACAATACCCTAACCCTGACACTATCCCAATCCATAAACCTAACTTGTTCCTAACAGGAACAAGTTTCCAATGAAAGAACAGACACACAAAGCACAACTTTGTAAACTAATTCACATACATGCCTCCTGTTCAATTATTAAAACAGGAAAACTGAAACGTGATATAACCCTAAACCTAACCTTAACCCCTTATCCCTAAACTTAACCCCTTAACCCTAACCCTAACCCCAACCCTAACCCTAACCCTAACTCTAGCCCTAACCCTAACCCTAACTTGTTCCTAACAGGAACAAGTTTCCAACGAAAGAACATAAACGCAAAGCACTACTTTGTAAACTAAATCAAATGTGTGTCACTCGCTCAGTTAAGAATACAGGAAAACTGAAAAGTGTACAGCACAGGAACAAGTTTCCAATGAAAGAACAGAAAAGCAAAGCACTACTTTGTAAACTAAATCACATGTGTGTCACTCGCTCAATTAGGAATACATGAAAACTGAAAAGTGATATAACCCTAACACTAACCCTAACCCTAATCCTAACTTGTCCTAACAGGAACAAGTTTCCAACAAAAGAACGGAAACGCAAAGCACTACATTCTAACCTAAATCACAAGTGTGTCGCTTGCTCATTCAGAAATACAGGAAAACTGAAAAGTGATATATCGCACTATACAGCACAAAAACAAGTTTCGAATGAAAGAACAGAAACAGAAAGAACTATTTCTAAACTAAATCACATGTGTGTCGCTCGCTCAATTAGGAATACAGGAAAAATGAAAAGGGATATATCGCACTTTACAGCACAGGATCAAGTTTCCAACGAAAGAACAGAAAAGCAAAGCACTACTTTGTAAAGAGAATCAGGTGGGTGTCGCTTGCTCAATTTGGAATACAGGAAAACTGAAAAGTGTTATCTCTCACTGTACAGCACAAAAAAAAGTTTCCATCGAAAGAAAAGAAACGCAAAGCAAAACTTTGTAAACTGATTCAAATATATGTCACCCGTTCAATTACTATAAGAGGAAAACTGAAAAGTGATATATCGCACTGTACAGCACAGGAAGAAGTTTTGAACGAAAGAACAGAAAAGCAAATCACTACTTTGTAAACTAAATCACATGTGTGTCGCTCACTCAATTACGAATATAGGAAAACTGAGAATTGATATAGCGCACTGTGCAGCACAGGAACAAGTTTCCAAAAAAAATAACAGAAACGCAAAGCACAGCTTTGTAAACTAACTCACATACGTGTCACCTGTTCAATTATTATAACAGGAAAACTGAAAAGTGATATAACCCTAACCCTAACCCCCTAACCCTAACCCTAACCCTAACCCCTAACCCTAACCCTATCCCTAACCCCTAATCCTAACCCTAACCCTACCCTAACCCTGACCCTAACCCTAAACTAACCTTCAACCTAACCCTAAATCGTTCCTAACAGGAACAAGTTTCCAACGAAAGAACATAAACGCAAAGCACTACTTTGTAAACTGAATCACATGTGTGTCGCTCACTCAATTAGGAATACAAGAAAACTGAAAAGTCATATGTTGAACTGTTTGGCAAAGAAACAAGTTTTCATCGAAAGAACGGAAACACAAAGCACAACTTTGTAAAGTAATTCACATACATGTCACCTGTTCAATTATTATAACAGGAAATCTGAAAAGTGATATAACCCTAACCCTAACCCTAGCATTAACCCTAACCCTAACCCGCTAAACCTAACCCTAACCCTAATGCTAACCCTAACCCCCTAATCGTAACCTTAACCGTAACCATAACCCTACCCTAACCCTAACCCTAACCCTAAACCTAACTCCTAACAGGAACAAGTTTCCAACGAAAGAACATAAACGCAAAGCACTACTTTGTAAACTAAATCACATATGTGTTGCTCGCTCAATTAGGAATACAGGAAAACTGAAAAGCAATATATCGAAATGTATGGCAAAGAAGCAAGTTTACATCGAAAGAACAGAAACACAAAGCACAACTTTGTTAAGTAATTCACATACGTGTCACCTGTTCAAATATTATAACAGGAAAACTGAAAAGTGATATAACCCTAACCCTAACCCTAACCCTAAACCCAACCTAACCTTCAACCTAACCTTAACTTGTTCCTAACAGGAACAAGTTCCCAACCAAAGAACATAAACACAAAGCACTACTTTGTTAACTAAATCACATGTGTGTCACTTGCTCAGTTAAGAATACAGGAAAACAGAAAAGTTATATATCGCACTGTACAGCACAGGAACGAGTTTCGATCAAAAGAACAGAAAATCAAAGCACTACTTTGTAAACTGAATCACATGTGTGTCACCTGTTGAATTAGGAATACAGGAAAACTGAAAAGTGATATCTCCCACTGTAGTGCACAGAAACAAGTTTCCAATGAAAGAAAAGAAACAAGTTTTATAGCCCTCTGAAAGAAAGAAAAGAAAAGTATAAAGCACAAAAGAAGTTTGCAAAAATAGAAACTAAAGCACAACTTTGTAAATCATGTGTGTCACCTGTTCAACTAGGAATACAGGAAAACTGAAAAGTGATATCTCCCACTGTAGTGCACAGAAAAAATTTTCCACCAAAAGAATATAAAGGAAAGTCACAACTTTGTAAACTAAATCACATTTGTGTCACCCGCTAAATTAGGAATACAGGAAAACTGAAATGTGATATCTCCCATTTTAGAGCAGAGAAAGAGGTTTCCAATGAAAGCACAGAAACACAAACCACAACTTTGGAAAATAAATCACATGTGTGTCACCCGTTCAATTAGGAATACAGGAAAACTAAAAAGTGATATCTCCCACTTTAGAGCACAGAAAAAGTTTTCAATGAAAGAACTTAAACGCAAAGCAGAGCTTTGGAAAATAAATCACATCTGTGTCGCACGTTCAATTAGGAATACAGGAAAACTGAAAAGTGATATAACGCACTGCACCTCACAGAAAAAAATTTCCAACGAAAGAACAGAAACGTAAAGCACAACTTTGTAAACTAAGTAACATGTGTGTCGCCTGCACAATTAGGAATACAAGAAAACTGAGAAGTGATATCATCCACTTTAGAGAACAGAAAAAGTTTCCAATGAAAGAACAGAAAAGCAATGCACAACTTTGGAAATTAAATCACATGTGTGTCACCCATTCAATTAGGAATAGAAGAAAACTGAAAAGTGATATCTCGCACTATACCTCAAAAAACAAGTTTCCAATGAAAGCACAGAAACACAAAGCACAACTTTGGAAAATAAATCACATGTGTGTCGCCCGTTCCATTAGGAATACAGGAAAACTGAAAAGTGATATCTCCCACTTGAGAGCACAGAAAGAAGTTTCCATCGAAAATACAGAAATGTAAAGCACAACTTTGTAAACTAAGTAACATGTGTGTCAACCGTTCAATTAGGAATACATGAAAACTGAAAAGTGATATCTCGCACTGTACCACACAGAAACAAGTTTCCAACGAAAGAAGAGAACCTTAAAGAACAAATTTGTAAAGTAAGTAACATGTGTGTTGCCCTTTCAATTAGGAATACAGGAAAACTGAAAAGTGATATCTCCCACTGTAGTGCACAGAAACAAGTTTCAAACAAATGAATAAAAAGGAAAGTCACAACTTTGTAAACTAAATTACATTTGTGTCTCTCGTTCAATTAGGAATACAGGAAACCAGAAAAGTGATATCTCCCACTTTAGAGCACAGAAAGAAGTTTCCAATGAAAGAAAATAAACACAAAACAGAGCTTTGTAAAGTAAATCACATCTGTGTCATCCGTTCAATTAGGATTACAGGAAAACTGAAAAGTGATATCTCGCACTGTACCTCACAGAAACATGTTTCCAATGAAAGAACAGAAATGTAAAGCACAACTTTGTAATCTAAGTAAGATGTGTATAGCCTTTTCAATTAGGAATACAGGAAAACTGAAAAGTGATATCTCCCACTTTAGAGCACACAAAGAAGTTTCCAATAAAAGAACAGAAATGAAAAGCACAACTTTGGAAACTAAATCACATGTGTGTCACCCGTTGAATTAGGAATACAGGAAAACTGAAAAGTGATATCTCGCATTGTACCTCAGAGAAACAAGTTTCCAATGAAAGAAAAGAAATATAAAGCACAACTTTGCAAACTAAGTAACATGTGTGTCATACGTTCAATTAGGAATACAGGAAAACTGGAAAGTGATATCTCCCACTGTAGTGCACAGAAACAAGTTTCCACCAAAAGAATAGAAAGGAAAGTCACAACTTTGTAAACTAAATCACATCTGTGTCGCCTGCTCAATTAGGAATACAGGAAAACTGAAAAGAGATATCTGCACAGTAGTGCACAGAAACAAGTTTCCAAATAAAAGAATAGAAAGGCAAAGCAAAACTTTTTAAACTAAATCACATTAGTGTCGCCCGCTAAATTAGGAATACAGGAAAACTGAAAAGTGATATCTCCCATTTTAGAGCACAGAAAGAAGTTTCCAATGAAAGCACAGAAACACAAACCACAACTTTGGAAAATAAGTCACATGTGTGTCGCCCGTTCCATTAGGAATACAGGAAAACTGAAAAGTGATATCTGGCACTGTACCTCACAGAAACAAGTTTCCAATGAAAGAACAGAAATGAAAAGCACAACTTTGTAATCTAAGTAAGATGTTTATAGCCCTTTCAATTAGGAATACAGGGAAAATAAAAAGTGATATCTCCCACTTTAGAGCACAGAAAGAAGTTTCCAATAAAAGAACAGAAACGAAAAGCACAACTTTGGAAACTAAATCACATGGGTGTCATAGGAATACAGGAAAACTGAAAAGTGATATCTCACATTGTACCTCAGAGAAACAAGTTTCCAATGAAAGAAGAGAAATATAAAGCACAACTTTGCAAACTAAGTAACATGTGTGTCATACGTTCAAGTAGGAATACAGGAAAACTGGAAAGTGATATCTCCCACTTGAGAGCACAGAAAGAAGTTTCCATCAAAAATACAGAAATGTAAAACACAACTTTGTAAACTAAGTGACATGTGTGTCAACCATTCAATTAGGAATACAGGAAAACTGAAGAGTGATATCTTGCAATGTAGCACACAGAAACAAGTTTCCAACGAAAGAAGAGAAATGTAAAGTACAAATTTGTAAACTAAGTATCATGAGTGTTGCCCGTTCAATTAGGAATACAGGAAAACTGAAAAGTGATATCTCCCACTGTAGAAAACAGAAACATGTTTCCACCAAAAGAATAGAAAGGAAAGTCACAACTTTGGAAAGTAATTCACATTTGTGTCGCCTACTAATTAGGAATACAGGAAAACTGAAAAGTGATATCTCCCACTTTAGAGCACAGAAAGAAGTTCCCAATGAAAGAACATAAACACAGAGCAGAGCTTTGGAAACTAAATCACATGTGTGTCGCCTGCTCCATTAGGAATACAGGAAAACTGAAAAGTGATATCTCACACTTTACCCCACAGAAACAAGTTTTTAATGAAAGAACAGAAATGTAAAGCACAACTTTGTAATCTAAGTAAGATGTTTATAGCCCTTTCAATTAGGAATACAGGAAAAATGAAAAGTGATATCTCCCACTTTAGAGCGAAGAAAGAAGTTTCCAATAAAAGAACAGAAACGAAAAAGCACAACTTTGGAAACTAAATCACATGTGTGTCATAGGAATACAGGAAAACTGAAAAGTGATATCTCGCATTGTACCTCAGAGAAACAAGTTTCCAATGAAAGAAAAGAAATTAAAGCACAACTTTGCAAACTAAGTAACATGTGTGTCATACGTTCAATTAGGAATACCGGAAAACTGAAAAGTGATATCTCCCAAGGTAGTGCACAGAAACAAGAAACATGTGTGTTGCCTGCACAATTAGGAATATTGGAAAACTGAAATGTGATATCTTCTGCTTTAGAGCACAGAAAGAAGTTTCCAATGAAAGAACAGCAACTCAAAACACAACTTTGGAAACTAAATCACATGTGTGTCACCCGTTCAATTATTATAACAGGAAAACTGAAAAGTGATATATCGCACTGTACAGCACAGGAACAAGTTTTGAACGAAAGAATAGAAAAGCAAATCACTACTTTGTAAACTAAACCACATGTGTGTCCCTTGCTCAATTACGAATATAGGAAAACTGAGAATTGATATATCGCACTGTACAGCACAGGAACAAGTTTCCAAAATAACAGAAACGCAAAGCACAACTTTGTAAACTAATTCACATACGTGTCGCCTGTTCAATTATTATAACAGGAAAACTGAAAAGTGATATAACCCTAACCCTAACCCTACCCCTAACCCCCTAACCCTATCCCTAACACTAACACTAACCCCTAACCCTAACCCTAACCCTAACTAACCCTAACCCTAACACTAACACTAACCCCTAACCCTAACCCTAACCCTAACCCTAACCCTAACCCTAACCCTAACCCTAACCCTAACCCTAACCCTAACCCTAACCTAACCTTCAACCTAACCCTAACTCGTTCCAAACAGGAACAAGTTTCCAACGAAAGAACATAAACACAAAGCACTACTTTTTAAACTAAATCACATGTGTGTCACTCGCTCAGTTAAGAATACAGGAAAAAAAAAGGATATATATCGCACTGTACAGCACAGGAACAAGTTTCAATGAAAGAACAGAAAAGCAAAGCACTACTTTGTAAACTGAATCACATATGTGTCGCTCGCTCAATTAGGAATACAGGAAAACTGAAAAGTGATATATCACACTTTACAGCACAGGAACAAGTTTCCAACGAAAGAACAGAAAAGCAAAGCACTACTTTGTAAAGAGAATCACGTGGGTGTAGCTTGCTCAATTTGGAATACAGAAAAACTGAAAAGTGTTATCTCCCACTGTACAGCACAGAAACAAGTTTCCATCGAAAGAACAGAAACGCAAAGCACAATTTTGTAAACTGATTCACATATGTGTCCCCCGTTCAATTATTATAACAGGAAAACTGAAAAGTGATATAACCCTAACCCTAACCCTAACCCCCTAACCCTAACCCTAACCCTAACCCCCCAACCCTAACCCTAACCCTAACCCTAACCCCAACCTTCAACCTAACCCTAAATCATTTCTAACAGGAACAAGTTTCAACGAAAAGAACATAAACGGAAAGCACTACTTTTTAAACTAAATCACATGTGTGTCACTTGCTCAGTTAAGAATACAGGAAAACAGAAAAGATATATATCTCCCTGTACAGCACAGGAAAAAGTTTCAAACGAAAGAATAGTAAAGCAAAGCACTACTTTGTAAACTAAATCACATGTGTGTCGCTCACTCAATTAGGAATACAAGAAAACTGAAATGTCATATATTGAACTGTACGGCAAAGAAACAAGTTTTCATCGAAAGAACAGAAACACAAAGCACAACTTTGTAAAGTAATACACATACGTGTCACCTGTTCAATTATTATAACAGGAAAACTGAGAAGTGATATAACCCTAACCCTAACCCTAACATTAACCCTAACCCTAACCCTAACCCCCTAACCCTAACCCTAACGCTAAACCTAACACTAACGCTAACCCTAACCCCCTAATCATAACCTTAACCCTAACCGTAACCCTACCCTAATCCTAACCCTAACCCTAACCTGCTAACTCTAACCCTAACCTTAACCCTCTAACCCTAACCCTAACCCTAACCCAAACTCCTAACAGGAACAAGTTTCCAACGAAAGAACTTAAACGCAAAGCACTCCTTTGTAAACTAAATCACATGTGTGTTGCTCGCTCAGGTAGGAATACAAGAACACTGAAAAGTGATATATCGAATTGTACGGCAAAGAAATAAGTTTACATCGAAAGAACAGAAATGCAAAGCACAACTTTGTAAACTAATTCACAAACGTGTCGCCTGTACAATTATTATAACAGGAAAACTAAAAAGTGATATAACCCTAACACTAACCCTAACCCTAACCTTAACCCCCTAACCCTAGCCCTAATCCCCTAACCTTAACCCTAACCTAACCCTAAGTTTTTCCTAACAGGAACAAGTTTCCATCAAAAGAACATAAACGCAAAGCACTACATTGCAAACTAAATCACATGTGTGTCGCTTGCTCAATTAGGAATACAGGAAAACTAAATGTGTTATTTCGCCCTGTACAGCACAGAAACAAGTTTCCATCGAAATAACATAAACGCACAGCACTCCTTTGTAAACTAAATCACCTGTGTGTCGCTTGCTCAGGTAGGAATACAAGAAAACTGAAAAGTAATATATCTAACTGTATGGCAAAGAAACAAGTTTTCATCGAAGAACAGAAACGCAAAGTAAAACTTTGTAAACTAATTCACATAATGTGTCGCCTGTTCAATTATTATAACAGGAAAACTGAAAAGTGATATAACCCTAACCCTAACCCTAACCCCCCCCAACCCTAACCCTAACCCTAACCCTAACCCTAAACCTAACCCTAACTTGTTCCTAAGAGGAACAAGTTTTCAACAAAAGAACAGAAATCACATGTGTCTCTGGCTCAATTAGGAATACAGGAAAACTGAAAAGTGATATATTGCACTGTACTGCAGAGAAAAACAAGTTTCCAACTGAAGAAAAGAAACGTACTTTGTAAACTAAATCAAATGTGTGTGGCTCGCTCAATTAGGAATACAGGAAAACTGAAAAGTGATATACCGCACTCTACATCACAGGAACAAGTTTCCAACAAAAGAACAGGAAAGCAAAGCACTACTTTGTACAGGGAATCACATGTGTGTTGCTCTCTCAATTAGGAATACAGGAAAACTGAAAAATGTTATCTCGCACTGTAGGGCACAGAAACAAGTTTCCATCAAAAGAACAGAAACGCAAAGCACAACGTTGTAAACTAATTCACATATGTGTCATCTGCTCAATTATTATATCAGGAAAACTGAAAAGTGATATATCGTGACTGTACAGCACAGAAACAAGTTTGCAATAGAAGAACAGAAAGGCAAACCACTACATTGTAAACTAAATCACATGTGTGTCGCTCGCTCAGTTAGGAATACAGGAAACCTGAAAAGTGATATACCGCACTCTACAGCACAGGAACAAGTTTCCAAAAAATAATAGAAAAGCAAAGCACTACTTTGTAAACTAAATCATCTGTGCGCCGCTGCTCAATTAGGAATACAGGAAAACTGAAAAGTATTATCTCACACTGTACAGCACAAAAACAAGTTTTCATCGAAGAACAGAAACACAAAGAACAACTTTGTAAACTAATTCAAATACGTGTCGCTCAATTATTATAACAGGAAAACTGAAAGGTGATATAACCCTAACCTTAACCCTAACCCTACCCTAACCCTAACCCTACCCTAACCCTAACCCTAACCTCACCCTAACCCCCCTAACCCTAACCCTAACTGTAACACTAACCCCTAACCCTGACCCTAACCCTAACCCCTGCCCTAACCCTAACCCTAACCTGAACTTAAACTCTAACTTGTTCCTAACAGGAACAAGTTTCAAAGGAAAGAACATAAACGCAAAGCACTACTTTGTAAACTAAATCACATGTGTGTCACTAGCTCAATTAGGAATACAGGAAACCTGAAAAGCGATATAACGCACTGTACAGCACAGGAAAAAAGTTTCCAAAGAAAGAAGAGAAAAGCAAAGCCCTACTTTTAAACGGAATCACATGTGTCTCGCTGGCCAATTAGGAATACAGGAAAACTAAAAATTTATCTCGCACTGTATGGCACAGAAACAAGTTTACATTGAAAGAACAGAAATGCAAAGCACAACTTTGTAAACTAATTCACATACGTGTTGCCAGTTCAATTATTTTAACAAGAAAACTGAAAAGTGATAGAACCCTAACCATAACCATATCCAAACCCTAACGCCTAACCCTAACCCTAACCCTAACCATAGCCCTAACACTTAACCCTAACCCTAACCCTAAACCTGACAATACCCTAACCCTAACACTATCCCAATCCTTTAAACCTAACTTGTTCCTAACAGGAACAAGTTTCCAATGAAAGAACAGAAACGCAAAGCACAACTTTGTAAACTAATTCACATAATGCCTCCTGTTCAATTGTTAAACAGGAAAACTGAAACGTGATATAACCCTAACCCTAACCCTAACCCCTTATCCCTAACCTTAACCCCTAACCCTAACCCTAACCCCAAACCTAACCCTAACCCTAACCCTAGCCCTAACCCTAACCCTAAGTTTTTCCTAACAGGAACAAGTTTCCAACGAAAAGAACATAAACGCAAAGCACTACTTTGTAAACTAAATCAAATGTATGTCACTTGCTCAGTTAAGAATACAGGAAAACTGAAAAGTAATATATTGCACTGTACAGCACAGGAACAAGTTTCCAACGAAAGAAGAGAAAAAGCAAAGCACTACTTTGTAAACTAAATCACATGTGTGTCACACTCTCAATTAGAATACATGAAAACTGAAAAGTGATATAACCCTAACACTAACCCTAACCCTAACCCTAACTTGTCCTAACAGGAACAAGTTTCCAACAAAAGAACAGAAACGCAAAGGATTACATTCTAAACTAAATCACAAGTGTGTCGCTTGCTCATTTAGAAATACAGGAAAACTGAAAAGTGATATATCACACTATACAGCACAGGAACAAGTTTCAATGAAAGAACAGAAACGGAAAGCACTATTTCTAAACTAAATCACATGTATGTCGCCGCTCAATTAGGAATACAGGAAAACTGAAAAGTGATATATCGCACTTTACAGCACAGGAACAAGTTTCCAACGGAAGAACAGAAAAGCAAAGCACTACTTTGTAAACTAAATCACATGTGTGTCGCCACTCAATTAGGAATACAGGAAAACTGAAAAGTGATATATCGCACTTTACAGCACAGGAACAAGTTTCCAACGAAAGAACAGAAAAGCAAAGCACTACGTTGTAAAGAAAATCACGCGTGTACCTCGCTAATTTGGAATACAGAAAACTGAAAAGTGTTATCTCCCACTGTACAGCACCAAAACAAGTTTCCATCGAAAGGACAGAAACGCAAAGCACAACTTTGTAAACTGATTCACATATGTGTCACCCGCTCAATTATTATAACAGGAAAACTGAAAAGTGATATAACCCTAACCCTAACCCTAATCCCCCTAACCCTAACCCTAACCCTAACCCTAAACCTAACCCCTAACCCTAACCCTAACCCTAACCCTAACCCTAACCCTAACCTAACCTTCAAAACCCTAAATCGTTTCTAACAGGAACAAGTTTCCAACGAAAGAACATAAACGGAAAGCACTACTTTTAAACTAAATCACATGTGTGTCACTTGCTCAGTTAAGAATACAGGAAAACAGAAAAGATATATATCTCCCCTGTACAGCACAGGAACAAGTTTCAACAAAAGAATAGAAAAGAAAAGCACTACTTTGTAAACTAAATCACATGTGTCGCTTCACTCAATTAGGAATACAAGAAAACTGAAATGTCATATATTGAACTGTTCGGCAAAGAAACAAGTTTTCATCGAAGAACAGAAACACAAAGCACAACTTTGTAAAGTAATACATATACGTGTCACCTGTTCAATCATTATAACAGGAAAACTGAGAAGTGATATAACCCTAACCCTAACCCTAACATTAACCCTAACCCTAACCCGCTAAACCTAACCCTAACCCTAACGCTAACCCTAACCCCTAATCATAACCTTAACCCTAACCATAACCTTACCCTAACCCTAACCCTAACCTAACCCTAACAACCTAACCCTAACTCCGCTAACGCTAACCCTAACCCTAACCCTAACCCTCTAACCCTAACCCTAACCCTAACCCAAACTCCTAACAGAACAAGTTTCCAACGAAAAAACTTAAACGCAAAGCACTCCTTTGTAAACTAAATCACATGTGTGTTGCTCACTCAGGTAGGAATACAAGAACACTGAAAAGTAATATATCGAATTGTACAGCAAAGAAATAAGTTTACGAAAAGAACAGAAACGCAAAGCACAACTTTGTAAACTAATTCACAAACGTGTCACCTGTACAATTATTATAACAGGAAAACTAAAAAGTGATATAACCCTAACACTAACCCTAACCCTAACCTTAACCCCCTAACCCTAACCCTAATCCCCTAACCTTAACCCTAACCTAACCCTAAGTTTTTCCTAACAGGAACAAGTTTCCATCGAAAGAACATAAACGCAAAGCACTACATTGCAAACTAAATCACATGTGTCGCTTGCTCAATTAGGAATACAGGAAAACTAAAAGTGTTATTTCGCCTGTACAGCACAGAAACAAGTTTCCATCGAAATAACATGAACGCACAGCACCTTTTGTAAACTAAATCACCTGTGTGTGTCGCTCGCTCAGGTAGGAATACAAGAAAACTGAAAAGTGATATATCGAACTGTATGGCAAAGAAACAAGTTTTCATCGAGAGAACAGAAACGCAAAGTAACACTTTGTAAACTAATTCACATACATGTCGCCTGTTCAATTATTATAACAGGAAAACTGAAAAGTGATATAACCCTAACCCTAACCCTAACACTAACCCTGACCCTAACCCCTAACCCAAACCCTAACTGTAACCCTAACCCTAACCCTAACCCTAACCCTAACACCTAACCTTAACCCTAACCCTAACCCTAACCCTAACCCTAAACCTAACACTAAATTTAACCCTAACTTGTTCCTAACAGGAACAAGTTTTCAAATAAAAGAACAGAAATCACACATGTGTCTCTGGCTCAATTAGGAATACAGGAAAACTGAAAAGTGATATATTGCACTGTACTGCAGAGAAACAAGTTTCCAACTGAAGAAAAGAAACACAAAGCTCTACTTTGTAAAACTAAATCAAATGTGTGTGACTCACCCAATTAGGGAATACAGGAAAACTGAAAAGTGATATACTGCACTCTACATCAAAGGAACA
>JAEOAE010001736.1:0-103184 GCA_036365155.1 Meriones psammophilus | reverse complement strand
TCAAAATTTAGGAGTGATAATTGTGACATCAGCCCCAGTATCGACCATTCCTTCAATTTCAATATTATTTAAAATTATCTTTAACTTTGGCCTATGATCATTTATAGAGGTTTGCCAATATATTTGTTTTTTTTTGCCTTCCTGTTTTTTGTTTTGTTTTGTTTTGTTTTGTTTTGTTTATTTATCTATAAAACTTACCCTGGCCTCACTGTTGAAGTTTTTAATGTTTATTCCCAGGGCAGTGGCGTTTAACTTTCTTGTGGAAGAGTATCCCTGTCCTGTATTGGGGCCTGAGAAAGGCCCCCTCAGGCATTTTTGATAAAGGATTACCCTATTTCTCTGTGCTCTACATTCACTAATCTGATGTCAACCCTTGCCACATCTTCTGCATATTCTAAAAAGTATAGACTCCCTTTTGAATGATTTTTTTTTTCTGGTAACTCCGTTTGCCCATCAAAATTAAGACATTTCCCAATGTCTTTAAGGATAGCTTCTCCTATCAAGGCCAAATGGGGTGATTGAGGTCTGTTGTCAATTGTATTTATAACCCATTTGTCTTTTTGTGCACACCTTGCTTTGAATGGCCGTATTACCTCTTTGCATTCAAAATCTTTGCATTTTCAAAGGCTTTTCTAGCTAGTTTATCTGATATGCTTGTACCCCCAGCTGAGGTCAATCTTTGCAAAACGTTAATGAATGGTTCACATGGAGCTTGTATGACCTGAGAGAATGGCTCAATCCTTTTCCCTGATTCCTCAACCTTGTCCTAGGTATTTAAGGCTGCTAGGTGACATAATGCTAAGGTTTCTTCATTATATACAGCTTGTATCTCTGTGTCAGCCTATTGGCCATCACCAAGCAGCTGTTCCTTAGAAACACCAACAGCCCTGGCTCTATTTTTGTATCCTATCTCTCTAACCTCTTCTCCTCATCATGATAGCCATTGTAAATATGGCTCAGGTTCTTTTATTGCCTTTGCCATATCCTCCCAGTCCTTTGGGATTACTCTACTGATTGACCAGAAACTCAGCATTTGTTTAAAAAAAATGGTGAATGCATTCCAAAATTGGTGACACTTTCTTTAAATTTTCTCAGGTCTAGCACTTCCACAAGGTGCCATTCAGCCTCATGGTAATCATGTGGGTGATCATCATCTGCTGGTCTCTGTTGTACACTGACTGGATAAGCTAACATTTGTTTTCTAACTGTCTTTGTTTGGCTTTCTTTATTATTATATTTTGCCTCTGCCTGAGTATTTTCTTTACTTAGTATTCTAAACTCTTCTTTTAAGGTCTGTACCCATATTTCATACCTATCTCT
This sequence comes from Meriones psammophilus, assembly GCA_036365155.1. Classification (NCBI taxonomy): domain Eukaryota; kingdom Metazoa; phylum Chordata; class Mammalia; order Rodentia; family Muridae; genus Meriones; species Meriones psammophilus. The sequence goes on along the minus strand of JAEOAE010001736.1, from coordinate 101,864 downwards.
CTGTTGTTTGTTTTGTTCAATAATCTTTTGAATTTCATGTTTTATGCCTCCCTTCTAACTTTTATTTTTTTATAGCGTTCTAGTTATTCTTTGTGTTTTCCAGTATCTTTTCTAAAACCTCTGCCCTATTTTCCTGTTGTTTATTATGTTCTGTAAGTTTTTGTGTGTCTTGTTTTATGTCCTGTTTCCAACCTTCATTTTCTTTTTCATTGTGTTGTTACGGTATCTTTTCTAAAGCTTTTGCCTTTGAGAATACATAAAAGGCTTACTCAGTTATTAAAGTTAAATTGAGGAATATGAATGTAACCATAGTCATAATTTCTAAACTTTCCTTTATTTCTGTCTTAAAACCATAGAAGAGATTATCAGCCAAGCTCCGAGAAGTCTGTTTTAATGTTTCTCTCATCCTGTTACACTGTAGGGGCAACCAATTTTGTTCAGTCTCAGGTCTGTCCACAGAAGGCTTTCTTTTGCTCTGACTCTTAAGAGTCTCTCTTAAAGAGCCAGTAATGTATGTGGGAGTTTTTAGTTTTAAATTTTTGGGTTGTATCCTGGGAGCTTATTCCTCTCCCCACCAAATTATATTAAAGTTGGATTTAAAGGGTATAGATACTTAGATTAGTTGGGTGCCATTTGTTGTAGGTTATTAATATTAACTATTGATAAATCTTTTAGTTAAGCAGTAGTTATTCCTAAACAGCAGTATAACCAAATCACCACACAGAGACTAGGATTTTAATTAACCTAGAGCACAATGCTGGCCAACAGTTACTCCATCCTAAACCTCTAAACCCACAGTTTCCTACCATTCAGATTCATCCATCATACTTGCTTTAAGTGATATCTTAGTTCCAGTTCATTTCAGCATGTGGTGCCAAGACTTCTCTTGCAGATTCTCCTCCTATCCTCTTCTGCCTCCTTCCTCTTTCTCCCACTCTGGACCAGGATGTCTCACCCCATCCTCTCCATTGTTCAGTATTGTGGCTGGTTGTTTTAATTGAAAATATAGAGAACAAATGGTGGCATGTTTATGCAAACTTGAGACAGGTGATGCTTATAAAAAGTATTTGGATTGAAACCAGACAATGGAGGAGAGAAATCATCATTTGAAGAACAAAGGTAAATTGTATACATTCAAAAAATTTTATACCAATATAATCTCTTGTATCACATTGGAACAACATGGTCTAAAACTAGACCTCAATAATAATAAAAAAAAATAGTAAATAGCCTGCATACGCATGGAAACTGAACTCTACTCAATGACAGCTGGATTATGGAAGAAATAAACTAATTACACTTTCTAGAATTTAACAAAAATGAAGGAACCAACTTACCCAAACTAATGAGACATAATGAAAGTAATTCTAAAAGGAAAGTTCGTAGAACTAAGTGCCTTCATAAAGAAATCTGAGGCATCTCAAATCAACATAACAACAGACGTAAAAGACCTAGTCAAAAGGAAGCAGACATATACAAGAGGAGTAGATGGCTACAAATAAGTAAACTTAGTGCAGAAATCAATAAATTTAGAAACAATGAAAACAATTCAAAAATAAACAAAAGCAAGAGCTGGTTCTTGGAGAAAATGACAAAGATAGATAAACCTTTAGCATAACTAAAACACAGGGACATACTATACAAATCAGCAAAATCAGAAAATAAAAGGGGGTATAATTACAGACACTGAGGAAATTCAAAGAATCATTAAGTTTCACCTTACAAATCTATATGCCACAAAATTTGAAAATCTAAATGAAATGGAATATTTTCTTGCTAGATTCCACTAATCAAAGTTGAATCTGGATCAGGTACCTAAGTAATAGACCTACATGCCCTAATGAACTAGAAGCATTCCTCAAGAGTCTCCCTACCAAACAAAGCCCAGGGCCTGATGGTTTCAGCGCAGAATTCTACCAGACCTTCAAAGAAGAGGTAACGCCAATACTCTTCAATCTATTTCACAAAACAGAAAAAAAGGAACATTACCAAACTCGTTTTATGAAGCCACATTCACCTTGATATCTAAACCTCACAAAGGCTAACTAAAACACAGGGATACACTGTGTTTTAAAGAGTATTTGGATTGAAATACTTGTATTTCAATTTTAAAAAGTATTTGGACTGAAAGATTATTTCAGACCAATCTCTCTTATAAATATTGAAACAAAAATACTCAATAAAATACGTGTAAAATGAATCCAAGAAAACATAAAAAATCTCATCTACCATGACCAAGTGGCTTCATCCTAGGCATGCAGGGGAGATACAATACACAGAAAACCATCAGTGTAATCCACCACATAAACAAACTGAAAAAAAAAAAAACACATGATCATCTCAATAGATGCTGAAAAGCATTTAATAAAATCAAACCTCCATTAATGTTTAAAATCTTAGAGATATCAGAGATAAAAGGCACATGCCTAAACACAGTAAAGATAATGTACAACAAGCATACAGCAAATATCAAACTAAATGGAAAGCAATTTAACTCAGTCACACTGAAATCAGAGACAAGTCAAGTTTACTCACTCTTTCCTTTCTCTTCAACATAGTACTGGAAGTTCTAGCTATAGCAGTAAAACAACTAAAGTAAATCAAGGGGATACAAAGCAGAAAGGAAGAAGTCAAAGTATCACTATTCACAGGTGATATGATAGTATACATGAGTGACCCTAAAAATTCTACCAGAGAACTATTACAGCTGATAAACACCTTCAGCATAGTGGCTGAAAACAAAGTTGCTAAAAAAATATCTGAAGCCCTCTTGTATAGAAAAGACAAGAGGACTGAGAAAGAAATTAGGAAAAAAAAAAAAACAAACAACCTTGAAATAGCCACAAATAACACAAAGTGCACTGGTGTGACTGTAACCAAGCAAGCGAGAAATCTGTATGAAAAAAACTTCAAGTATTTGAAGAAAGAAATTGAAAAAGATATAATAAGATAGAATGATCTCCCATACTCATGGATCAGTAGGAATAACAGCAAAATGGTCATCCTACCAAAAGAAATGTACAGATTCAATGCAATTCCCATCAAAATACCAACACAATTCTTTACAGACCTTGAAAGAACAATTCTCAACATCACATAAAAAACACAAAAAAGCCAGAATAGTTAAAAGAATCCAGTACAATAAAAAAAACTTCTGGTGGTATCTCCATTCTGGATCTCAAACTGTACTACAGAAAAACAATAAATGTGGTACTGGCATAGAAACATACTGGTGGATCAGTGGAATTGAATCAAAGACCCAGAAATAAACCCACACACCTACAACGCCTGATTTTTTACAAAGAAGCCAAAACCGTTCAATGGAAAAAAGAACATCTTCAACCAAAGGTGATTGTCTAACTGGATGTCCACATATAGAAAGGTACAAATAGATCCATACTTATCACCCTGCACAAAAGTAAAGTCTTTGTGGATCAAATACCTCAACTTAAAACTAACACTCTTAATCTGTTATTAAAAAAGTGAGGAAGAGGCTTGAACACATTGGCACAGAAGACAAGTTCAAGCACAGGCTCTAAGATCAACAATCAATAAATAGGATTTCATGAAACTTAAAAGCTTCTCTAAAGCAAAGGACACTGTCAGCAGAACAAAATGATGGCATACAGACTGGGAAAGGATCTTCACCAACTCTACATCTGACAGAAGGCTAATATCCAGAATATACAAATAACCCAACAAATCAAATAATCCAATTTAAAATAGGGTTCAGAGCTGAACAGAAATTCTCAACAGAGGAATATTGAATGGTGTAGAAACACTTAAAAATGCTCAATGTCCTTAAAAATCTGAGAAATGAAAATCAAAATGGCTCTGAGACTCCACCTCACACCCATCAGAATGGCTGAGATAAAAAACTCAAGGGACAACACATGCTGGTGAGGATGTGCAGAAAGGAGAACCCTCCTCCATTGCTGGTAGAATGTAAACTTGTACAACCACTTTGGAAATCAGTCTGGCACTTTCTCAAAACACTGGGAATACTGCTACTCAAAGACCCATCTAAACACCTCCTAGACATATATCAGAAAGATGCTGAACCATACAAGGGCATTTGCTCAACTATGACTATAACAGCTTTATTCATAATAGCCAGAAACTGGAATCAAACTAGATGTTCCTCAATGGGGGAATGGATACAAAAATTGTGGTACATATACACAAGGAAATATTACTCAGATATTAAAAACAAGAAAATCACGAAATTTGTAGACAAATGAATGGAACTAAAAAGGAGCACCCTGAGTGATGTATCCCAGAAGCAGAAATATATATATGGTATATATTCACTTATAAGTGGACATTACCCATACAATATAGATTGGACATACTAAACTCTACAGACTTTTAAAAGCTAAAATACAAGGAGGAACATAGGGAAGATGCTTAATTCTCATTCAGAAAAGAAAACAGGATAGATGCCACAACCCATAGAACAGAGAGAGAAAAGGATAACAGCCTTCCATGGATGAACACTAAGTGACTCCACTCCAGAGGTGATTGAAGCAAATGCAGAGACTCACAACAAAATTTTGTATAGAGCACAAAAAGTCTTATTGAAGAAGTGGGAGAGAGAAGGACCTATAGGGGTCTGGAGTCACACAAGGAGATCAACAAAGCCAAAAAATCTGGGTCCTGGGGCCCTGCAGAGACTGATGCATCAACCAAAGAGCATGAGAGGACTTAGGTCTCCTGCTCAGATGTAGCCCATAGACAGCTCAGTCTCCATATGGGATTCCTAGTAAGGGGAGAAGTGACAGTCTCTGAACTCAGTTGCCTGCTTCTTGATCACTTATCCCTGGTGGGGCCACCTAGACAGCCTACAGATGAATAGGATACAGGGAGTCTTAATGGAACCTGATAGGCTAGGGTCTGATAGGACCTTTCCTATCAGAGGACTACAGGAGAAGGATGGGGGAGGAGGAGGAAGGGATGTGAGACATAGAGTAGATAAGGGAGCGGGCTACAATTGGGATACAAGGTGAATAAATTGTAAAAATTAATGGTAAACATGGGTGACAGAATGAAGCATAAATAAGACACAATTTACTGAGAAACACAAAAAATACTCACCATCTTTAATAATACATCTGGCTAGAAAAAGAAAAACTTAAGCAACCAATACCTCAAATGACAAATAATGTATGTTTAGTGTCCTTCTTGGCACTATAGTAAAAGAGAATGTGATAGGATGCACACAATATCATTGGAAATCTTTCTTCATGCAATGAACGTGGAGTGACTTGTAGGAGTTGAGATGTTGATTTATTTATCCCCACAGATCAGCAGGAATGTATCCTTTGCTGAGTTCAAGAGTACCCAAACCTTGAGAGAAACCAGTGCCTACCCATGGCAGTGACCTTCCTGTCCTTTGAAGATTCTCTGGGCTTGGCCCTGGCCTGCATGGCTTTGTGCTTATCTTTCAGCACAGCTATAGTTTTGGGGATCTTTCTTAAGCACCATGACTCACTCATCATTAAGTCCAATAACCAGACTATAATAAAATACCTTAGTGTCTTCAAATGAAATTTATCCCTACTTTTAGTAAGTTTATATAAAGTGTATATCTAACCATAATTAAAAGAGCCCTTCATTTAAGCAATGATATATAGATACACTCTATGTCAGAATAGAAACCACTTCCGAAAAAAACATTTTAGTAAGTTATACATGTTACTTCTTAATTCGTGGACATATAAGTATAAAAATTTTAAATACATAATAATAATTGTGATAATTAATATAGGTACTATATATTTTCCCTTAGTATTTTATTTTCCTGGAGGAAACAGGAATTGGGTTGACAGTTGACAACTTCTGTTAGACAGGCAAAAACCTGGACCTTTGGCAAAGGGAGCTTGCACAATTGTACATCCACAGTGGAAATCAGTGTGCAGAATTCTCAACAGGATGAAAATAAATCTACCATATGAACCACTTGTAACTTTCCTTGACATATGCACAATGGACTCAACATACTCCTTCAAAAATATTTTCTCAACCATACTCATTGCTATTCTGTTCACAATAGGTACAAAATGGAAACACCTAAATATCCTTCAACTGATATAGATAAGTGAAATGGTATGCACATAAGTAAATAGAAATATAAATGACGATATTGATTTAGGTAACTCAGATCCAGAAAACGGATATCATATGTCCTATCTACTCTGAAGCATATAGCTCTAGATCTTCAGTTGTGAGTATTCACCCTACTGTGAAAGAAAAGAAAGTGTGGTGAAAGACTGGGGACCAGCCTCAGAAATTGATAGTTTCCAGAGAGTAGGGAAGGATAAGGTGGTGCAGAAATGAGTCAGACATGGTTGTCCAAAGGAACTGAGAGTCTTGACTGACTGGCAGTCAGAGTGCTTCTTTATTTAGACAGATTTCAGCAATAAAAGATAGATTCACATTGTTCTAAAGCATAGATGATATCCTTTTTGTCCCCAGACAGGTGTTTTAACTGTCTCTTGGTCATAAATTTAGTCATCAGTGATAAACCTTATCTTTTACTATCATTTTTCTTCATCAACCCCTATCCTGACATTTCTGAGATTCTGGAGTCATCTTTGCCACAGCCTGGAAGCCCATTCTCAGGTTGGAAGCATTCTCATATTCAATGGCAATAGATAGAAAATCTTTAAGCAGGCTTGGACATATTGCTTTGTCCCAAGAAGTATATTGTCAAATTTTAATAGACTGCCTCAAGAAAAACAATTTAGGCCAAAGCAGCAACAGTTATTATTCAATTCCTGGCATCATGCAATGTCTATACCTCATATCATTGTAGAATTTATTTATGTGCTAAATCTAAATATTCTTTCGTTATTTTGGTCATACAACTCCACAGTGATACTGTGAAAGCTGATATTTTAGGAAAAGGAGGTCATAATAACTCACTTTTAAAATCATTTTTGCAAAACATTCTTTGTCCATCATCATAAATCCTAGTTTAAGGTGAAGATGTCTCCAGGCATTCATTTACAGCTCCATCTAGTCATTGAGGGGCATATCATATGTAGCTCCTAATCTTATATGCCAAGTAATCACCTGAGGATACAGCAGTACGAGGTATTTAATCTCAAATGCTATCAACTCTCCCAGCACTACAAACTTTGTATGCCTTTTTAAGAGTATGTTGTTCTGATTATTTTCTTCTTGAGGAAGCACAAGGGTAGATTTTGCAAGACTATCTTGGAGCTGAAGTCTCATAAGGAGTTATCTGCCATTTTTGTGTGTGTTACAACTTCCACGAGGAAGATATTCATGTAGGGCCAGATAATTGATATTTCCCCTAAAAGTGAGCAGGGCAGTATTCTCAGGATTTATCTGGAGAAGCTTAGAAGCAGTACTCCAGGGTGAATGCATAAATGATTCATTAAAAAAAAAATTCCCATTGCTCCAATGGCCCCAGGTTGTACATGTATTGAAAGCCCTGTAAGCATGTAGCAAGTGGAGATCAAGACCAAGCCTGAAAGATAGCATGAAGGCTATTGTAACATGCAACTCAGCTATGCTGGATCTTTGTCAAATAGCTGTGCTCACTTCATGGCTTTAACTGTATATGAACTTTGGTGAGGTTTTAATCCATTTGGAGGTGACTTTTGAATGAAAATAAGCATCTATTTCTATGTTTCTACATATAGACATCTAGTTTGGTCAGCACCATTTGTGAAGATTTTACCTGTTTTTCCAGTGTGTATTTCTAGATTTCCAGTGTGTATTTCTATTTTTTGTTATAGTACTAGTGCATTTACATAATCAAATATTACTCACATATTTAAAAAAATCAAATCATGAAACATGAAGGTAAATGCACATTTGCAGGTAACTGAGAGTGAGAGAACCTAGACCCCAAAAGAGAAATAGGGTATGTATTGTTTTACATATATATTAGTTGCAAGATATATGATATGCAAGCAACTGAACATAATACCACAGGGGATACATACAGAGTAAGAACTGGAGCTTAGGGGAGGCAGAGATTTCTCCATAGGAAAGGGAAATAAAATACTTGGAACAAATGGAAGGTGGGCTAAAAAGATAGAATTGAAGGGGATTGGGAAAGAAAGAGGGCAATGAAAAGGTAACATGAGAAAAGACAGGTAAAACTAAGGGTCATTTTTTTGGTACAGTGGAAACCTAATGCAATAGAAACTTTCTAAAATACATACATGTAAGAAGCCAATATAAATGAAATCACCACATAACAGGAAAGTCCCAACTGGAAATCTTTTGTCACTAAATAAAGCATCCAGTACTGGTAATAGGTTATATTTTATTGAGGTATTGGCCAAAGTAGTGTGATTGTAATGCCAAAACAAAACAGGCTTTTGTCAAGACTAGAGGTTGCTCTCCACAAATGACTGCAATGCCCTATTGCTTGAGACAACACTTACACAAATCATTGAACATACATAAATCGTGCCTATATAGGACCTTCACACTTACATATTAGCAACTTTGATACAGGGAATACTCTGCACACTACAAAAGGAGAAATATAAACGCTAACCCAGCTACCAAACCTTTGAACTATAACAGTGTCCTGTAAGACATATTAATGCAACAGTTGTAGGAGTAAATAACCAATCTATAGTTTGACTCAAGGCCCATTTCACATGATGGAATCCACACCTGACACTGGTTTATTGAACAAGAAAAAGAAATTACATAGCCCAGGGTTCTAGAAAAAAAAAAAACAAAACCAAATACTACGTTCTACTAAAAGAAATAAAATGACCATTGACACCATTCTGCTATACTCATAGACTAGGGTCTTATTCTTCCATCATCAAAGAAGCTTCCTCCTGCAGCTGATGGAAACATATTCAGAGACCCGTAGAGAAAATAGATATTCAGTGAGAGACCTCAGAATACTCAAGTATAAATGGAAATTTTCCATCAAATTCATGCCCTCCACGGTCGTTGTAATTCAGCCAAAAGAGTGTAACAGAGAGAAAGGATAGAGGATACCAAAGAAGAAAGCACTATAAATTAAGATGACTGAAGCATTGTGAGATACTGAGGCAGCATGCAGTAGGTCTTTTAATATTCTGCACCAGATGTGGTTATAGAGCTGAAATGAGAAGTGCACACCTGGCTTTGTCCCAACCCTTATCTCTAATTGTTAAGCACTTGCAAATGAAAGCATGTGTTTCTCCAAGGGACACTCATTTTTTCCAAGGGACTTCTTTTAATTGTCCATTTAAGAGTACATTCCAAAAGTTAGATGGCCAAAAAATTCACTCACTGGCACATTTGGATTTTGATGTCCTATAATTCTCGCATGCATTTTTAAAATTTTATTATAGTTCTCATTTTACTTTGCTGAAGTTTTTTTTGTTCATTTTTTAACTTTTATTAATTTCACTTTATTCACATTGTATCCCCCCATAAACTCCTCCCTCCTCCCCTCCTAATCCCACTTTCTCTCCTCCTTCTTCACACATGCCCCTCCCCAAGTCCACTGATAGGGGAAGTCTTCCTCCCCTATCATATTCTTGCGTACCTTATCAGGTCTCAACAGTAATGGCTGCACCTTTGTCCTCTGTGTCCTGGAATGACTGCACCTCCCAGGAGTAGGTGATCCTACTCCTGAGCCATCCACTGAGTTCATGTCAAAGACAGCCCCTGTTACCCTTATTAGGGAACTCATAAGGAGACAGATACTTATGGGCTACATCTGAGCAGGGGTTCTAGCTGTTCTTCATGCATGGTCCTTGGTTGGAACAGGACCCTCTGGTCCCATATTTTTTGGCTCAATTGGCCTCCTTGTGGAGGGCCTCTCCCACCAAGGTCTTTCAATCTCCTGAATTTTCCATTTGAGTCCATGCTGTCTGCGTAAAGTTTGACTATGAGTCTAACCATCTACTTCAATACACTGCTATGTATATTCCTTCAGAGGCCCTCTCTGGTTGTTTCCTGCCCTGTTCCCTATCTTCTCCCATTACTGATGTTTATCCTATTTGCCCTTCTGAATGAGAATTAAGCATCTTCCCTAGGGTCCTCCCTGTTGTTTAGCTCAATTAGGGCTATAGATTTTAGTATTTTTTAAACCTATACTATACAACTAATATCCACTTACAAGGGAGTATATGCCATGAGTGTCTTTCTGATTCTGGATACCTCACTCAGGATGATCTTTTCTACTTGCATCCATTTGCCTGCTGATTTCCTTGTTTTGTTTTTAATTGCTGAGTCGTATTGCATTGTGTAAATGTACCACAATTTCTGTATCCATTCCTCAGCTGTGGGAAATCTAGGTTGTTTCTAGACTCTAGCTATTATAAAAAAATTGTTATGAGTATAGATGAGCAAATGTCCTTGTTGTATGGTTGATAATCTACTGAATATATGCCCAGGAGTGGTATAACTGAATATTGAAGTAGCACTATTCACAAATTTCTGAGAAAGCACCAGATTGATTTCAAAAGTGGTTGTACAAGTTTACATTCCCACTAGCAATGGAGGAGGGTTCCCTTTTCTCCACATCCAGTCCAGCTTGTATGGCAGACGATGTGATAGTACACAGAAATGACCCTAAAAATTCAACCAGGGTAACTCCTGCAGCTGATAAATATCTTCAACAAAATGGCTGGATACAAAATTAAGTAAAACATACAAACAAACAAACAAACTAAAAACTGAAGCCTTCCTGTATACAAAAGAAAAACAGGCTCATAAAGAAATTAGGGAAACAAAACCCCTTCACAATTGCCACAAATAACATAATGGACCTTGGTGTGACTCTAATCAAGCAAATGAAAGACTTATATGGAAAAAAAAAAAAAAAAAAAAAAAAACTTCAAGGACGATATCAGAAGATGGAAAGATCTCCCATGCTCCAGGATTGGTAGGATTAACTTAGTAAAAATGGCCACTCTACTAAATCTACAGACTCAATGCAATTGCAATCAAAATACCAACCCAACTCTTTACTGACATTGAAAGAACAACTCTCAGTTTCATATGGAAAAACAAACAAACAAAAAACCCAGAATTGATAAAAGCATGTTTGTACAATAAAATATTTTCTGGAGGTATCTTCATCCCAGATCTCAAGTAATACTATAGAGCAACAGTAATAAAAAATTCCTCCCTGACCTTGTTAAACAATCTATTTTTCCAAATTCTTTCTAAGTGTAATGGCCATTGCTAAAAATCTACATCTATGGCTCCTTCCAAGGGCAGTGGTTAATTCATTCATCTGCTCCAGTAAACAGGTGGAAAGAGATCAAACATTGTTAATTTTAAATGCCAGTGATATCGCCCAGTGATGGGCTAGAAGCCTCCTTAGAGTTTCCATACAACTCATATTATGAGGAATATGGGCATCATAAGGGCAACAAGCAGAGATATGCTACATAAGAGCACAAAGTCCTCAGGACAAGCAGTTCTAGGGATTATGCTTCTCCAAGACAAACTCCTCGTAACTATGCTAACAGGGGAGCCACATTCCATGAGTTCTACAGCCCTTTTGCTGTTGCTACTGAATGGCTCTTGACAGGACCGGGTAGCCAAAATTGTTTGCCTATATATGGGTGAAGGGGAAGTGAGGTTAGCTCAGGCCCTGGGAAGGAGAATTCAGGGTATTGCATGGGCTATCCTAGCCTGGAGGACCAGACAACATGGAAGAACTGAAGGATTTCTGGAAGAAAATGTCAGGTAGGTTTGATTTGATATGTTAACTAGGAACCTCTGCCATTAGTTCCAGGTTGGAATCCTACTGCTATGGTAACATAAACTTCAGCGAGAGAAGCATGGTCTCCATTGGATAATGATTATCAAGTGAGCCCACAGGGAAGAAAGGTGACAAAGACAAAGATTATGTTTTTCTTTTCTTTCTATATATCTTCTTTCTTCTCTTTGAGGAAGGGCAGTTACCCAAACTAGACTCAAAATTTTACTATTTTGCTCTTTTGTTTTCTTACTATTTTTTTATTTTATTAATTGTTTTTTATTAATAAAATAAAAATTTTATTTTTCACAATTTATTCATTATGTATGATGGTTGAAGGTCACTCCCTCAACTCCTACTGGTCCTACCCTCCCTTCATCTTCCCCCATCCCCTTTCCCTAGCCTACTCAAAAGGGGAGTTCCTCTCCTCTGCCATCCACCCATACCTTATTGTAACAGTGCTCAGCTACTAAAAACAGAGAAATAAAATTTCTGCTCTTATTTCTTTTCCATCGGCCACTGTACTCACCTCAGAAGATTTCATACCATGAAGCTTGCCTTCAAGCTTACCATGAACTAAACACTAATGATAACTCATTTTAAAGAGTCCCACCCCAAGACACTGATTGACCATTTCACATCCAGAAACATGTGAAATTTGAAATGTTATGATGTCTGAAACATTTTATCACAGGCATTTCAGAGAATGTGATTCTCTTGCTGCCTGGAGGGCTGTTTTCCACCAGCCCAGGAAGGCATGAGGGACAGAAGATGATTAGCCTAAAGCTTGGAAAGCCCGCAAGCATAACTGTGGTCAGCCACTCTGGGAACCACCTTAGAAAGTAGGTTCGACTTTAATTCCAGAAAACAGAAAACAGAGGCTTATATCCCTTGGGGAGTGCCTGGGATGCTCCAAGCATAGGAGTAGAAAATTGTTAAATACTAGGCAATTCAAGGATGCTTGATTTGCATTAAACAGCACATTCCTATTATATGAATAAGAACAAGGACACAGATCCAAATTATCCTATATTTGAAGGGAGGGGAGAATTATCAGTCAGGCAGAGAAAACTCACCCTTGACATGGTTACACATCTAGGCCAGAAGCAGGTTCATGCATGGAAAAGAAAGCCTCCTCCCTCATATCTCAAAATTCAGTCTGGGTTGTGATGGTGTTCAATAGTACCCCTGGAACAATAGGTATGTGTACACAAAGAAACTTCTACAGGCTACTACTGTTATGTTACTCTCAGAGAACTTCCTGGCTGATGTTAGTTCACCATTCCCTACATATTCATCCAGTGGACTAAAAGTTTCTTGTGTAAAGTGAGGCAACTGAAAATAGTAAATGTTGACAATCAGGATTATCAATAAGTCTTCCATAAACACATTATATAATACTGTTGCATGTAATTGATATTCACCATTCATTGTATTCTTTTTAAAAATAAGTTTATTTACTTTAAATTCCAATAGTAATCCCCCTCCCTTCTCTGTCCATGACTACCCTCCATTCCTATTGCCCCTATCCCCTTTCTCCTTCAGAAAAGGGAGGTCATTTCCATTGAGCTAGTTAACAGTTCTGTTGCATCTCAGTGGACCAAAGTACACAATGGCATTTCCACCTTGCTTATACTCAGAATTCCTCTCCAGTAAGGATACTTTTATGTTGATGATGACTCTGGATTTGTGCAAGGCATCACCATTTAAACACATTCATAAGTTTTTCCTCTATTATGAATCCTTTCATGATGATGAAGATTATACAAATGTGGAATGGTTTCACCATGTTAAAAACACTCACAGGCTTTCTGTCCACTAGGATTTCTTTCATGAGTGTGAAGATGATTATGAAGTCTAAAAGTTTTTTCACATTGGTTACAGTCAGACATCTTTCCAGTATGTGTTCTTTTATGTATTAGGAGATGTTATGTGCAAAGGCTTTGCCACATAGTAATATTCATATGGTTTCCCTCCAGAATGTGTTGTTGTCTTAGGAGATGATTGTTACATGCAAAGGCTTTATCACACTAATTACCCTCACCAGGCTTCTCTCCACTGTGTGTCTTTTCCTGTTTTCGGAGACTACTCTGCTGTGCAAAGGCTTTAACACGTTGGGTATATTCATAAGGTTTCTTTCCAGTATGTGATCTTTTATGTCTTATGAGATTACTGTTTTCTGCAAGTGTGTGTTCTTTTATGCCGTATGAGCTTTACCACACTGGTTACATTCATAAGGTTTCTCTCCAGTGTGTGTTCTTTTTATGCCGTATGAGATTATTCTTTTTCTGGCTAGATGACTGTTTTTACCACACTGGTTACATTCATAAGGTTTCTCTCCAGTGTGTGTTCTTTTTATGGCTTAAGAGAGTACTGTTTTCTGCAAAGGCTTTGCCACACTCATTACATTCATAAGGTTTCTCTCAGTGTGTGTTCTTTTTATGGCTTATGAGATGACTGTTTTGTGCAAAGGCTTTACCACACTGGTTACATTCATAAGGTTTCTCTCAGTGTGTATTCTTTTATGGCTTAAGAGAAAGGCTTTAGTACTTCATAACGTTTTTCTGTTTTCTGTAAAGGCTTTGCCACACTCATTACATTCATAAGGTTTCTCTCCAGTGTGTGTTCTTTTATGGCTTATGAGATGACTGTTTTCTGCAAAGGCTTTACCACACTGGTTACATTCATAAAGTTTCTCTCCAGTGTGTGTTCTTTTATGGCTTATGAGATGACTGTTTCGTGCAAAGGCTTTACCACACTGGTTACATTCATAACGTTTCTCTCCAGTGTGTGTTCTTTTATGGCTTAAGAGAGTACTGTTTTCTGCAAAGGCATTACCACACTGGTTACATTCATAAAGTTTCTCTCCAGTGTGTGTTCTTTTATGTCTTATGAGATGACTGTTTCGTGCAAAGGCTTTACCACACCGATTACATTCATAACGTTTTTCTCCAGTGTGTGTTCTTTTATGGCTTAAGAGAGTACTTTTTCGTGCAAAGGCTTTACCACAATGGTTACATTCATAACGTTTCTCTCCAGTGTGTGTTCTTTTATGGCTTAAGAGAGTACTTTTTTGTGCAAAGGCTTTACCACACTGATTACATTCATAAAGTTTCTCTCCAGTGTGTGTTCTTTTATGTCTTATGAGATGACTGTTTCGTGCAAAGGCTTTACCACACCGATTACATTCATAACGTTTTTCTCCAGTGTGTGTTCTTTTATGGCTTAAGAGAGTACTTTTTCGTGCAAAGGCTTTACCACAATGGTTACATTCATAAGGTTTCTCTCCAGTGTGTGTTCTTTTATGGCTTAAGAGAGTACTGTTTTCTGCAAAGGTTTTACCACAATGGTTACATTCATAAGGTTTCTCTCCAGTGTGTGTTCTTTTATGGCTTATGAGATGACTGTTTCGTGCAAAGGCTTTACCACACTGGTTACATTCATAACGTTTCTCTCCAGTGTGTGTTCTTTTATGGCTTATGAGATGACTGTTTCGTGCAAAGGCTTTACCACACTGGTTACATTCATAACGTTTCTCTCCAGTGTGTGTTCTTTTATGGCTTAATAGAGTACTTTTTTGTGCAAAGGCTTTACCACACTGATTACATTCATAAAGTTTCTCTCCAGTATGTGTTCTTTTATGCCGCATGAGATGACTGTTTTTTGCAAAGGCTTTATCACATTGATTACATTTGTAAGACTTCTCTCCTATGTGTGTTCCTTTATGCTGTATGAGAACAGTGATATAGGGGAAGGCTTTACCACATAAAGTGCATTTAAAGGGTTTATCTCAAGTATGACTGCTTTCATGCCTGCAAAGAAAATTGGCACATGTCAACGATTTACCGCAGTCATTTCTTTACACTAATAAATATATTTATCTATATGAATTAATTTCATAATTTGGTCTAATGGTAAAGAAGAATCAAATTTTAAAGTTTTATCACTTTATTTACATTCATGGTATGCCCCTTCATTATGGCTATTTTTGAAGATCCCTATTATGGTAAGAGCATTTGTTATGTGGTTCACTTTTATAGCATCATTTTTTCTATAAGAGGTTTCTCCTATATATGAAGAGTATTGTAAGAATTCAGAGTTTTACCACAGCAATCCCATTCACAAATTTTTGTACTGTATGAATGATACTTCATTTACAAAGTGAGCCAGGACAAGCAGAAAAAGTTCCAAATTCCTAGTATTCATAGGTTTTTTCAGCAGTATGAGTTTGCTGATGAATTCTCAGTGAAGTTGCAAAACCAATCAACAGTAACCATTTATCACATTCAGAAAATCTACTCAAAGTGGGGACTAATACAAAATCAATTATTCTTGGAGAAAGACAGGGACACTGCTTTTTCAATATCCCGATGCTCTTGTGCCTTAGAAACATTGTGAGATATGATATACCTATTAAATTACAAGAATAATAAAAGATTCCCACATTGAATTAACACAGTTTGTTTTTTGTTCATCATAGACATGTCATATAGGGATTAAGGTTTCTCCACAACAATAATCTTGACTCTCATAAGCTGCTCCTTTCAGTAAACTTTACAATGTTACTGTATGAATATGAGTAACACTGGTTGTATATGACATATTTGCTAATTAGAAGGTTTTGGACACATACTGATCACCTATTTAATGTATATACATCTTACAATATCTGAGTAGATAGGATGAGACTAAACAGATTGGCAGATCAACTCAGTAGCTGTAATGTCCATATGATTCAATTGGTATTTTCTGTTACAACATTATTTTATTTTCTTCTATCTGAGGGGAGTGCCTTGCAAACACAAATCAGATAACTGACATTGAAGTACATGGAATTGTGAGATTTTAATGATCATCAGTACACTTAAAGCAGTGCTGTTTATACACTGTTGCATTTGTTTAAAAATTCCAGGAGGCAGTCAGGTGTGCTGGTACATGCCCTTAATCCCAGCACTTGTGGAGGCAGAATCAGGCAGATCTGTGTGATTTTGAGGTCAGGCTGGTCTAACGAGCAATTCTAAGTTAAGCCACAGCTACACAGAAAAAAAAAAAAAAACTATTTCAAAAACAGAAAATAAAAAGCAGCCAACAAACCAAAAAAAACAAACTTCCAGGACACATTAAAATTTCTTAAGATTCATATGTGTATCAGCTTGCACGTAAAGTTACCTTTTATTACTTGTATAACTTTGAAAATGTTCTTCAATATTATGTTCATCCCAATCGTAGCCTAAAATATAGTACCAGAAAATATATATTATTGGAAATATCACATTATTATTTAGGAAAAACTTAAATCACTATCTTCTGTGACCCTGAGAACCATACCTGATTAATTAACCTCATTCCTCCTCGTTCTCAATTAGAATTATACAATAGGATAACAAAGTAAGAATTGTCCCCTTATTTTAAAAGTGGAAGAAAATTCCCTGTCTTACCTACAGCAGTGAGGTTTTTGCATGTCTCTAGCATCACGTCTTTGTAGAGTTGCTTCTGGGAAGAGTCCAGCAAAACCCACTCTTCTTGGCTGAATTTCACATGCACATCATTGAAGGTCACTGAATTCTAAAATATGCCATACATTTGTACAACAGAAACAGTGGCAACAATATAAATTTATATTTCATTGGCAATATAATCATATAATTCTAGTGCTGCTTCCATTTATATTCTGACACAGAAGTGCTAGTGTTAGACAGTTGGGTGCTGTGCATCAGGTAATGGAGGAGAGAAGAAAAAGCCTAAAGGTTAAATTGTAAGGGAAACCAAAGGCGTGCTTTGAAAACTTGTGTTAAAGAAGTTTCGTTAGTTTGTAAGACATGAATATGAATTAGCCATTAGTTGGGTTCTTGAGTGATCTATGAATTGTGTTCAGTTACTTATGCGAGTAAGTCAGGACCCTGTCATGAGAAAGGTGGAAGGAAAAAAACACAGTCATGACATTTTATCTAGCAACAAATGAGATGTGGCTATCAGGAGACAGTGAACAGATGGGTGGCGTCAGTCAATAGATAACAAGGCACTGAATATCATGTTCTAACCATGCCTCAGGGAAGTGGCATATCAGTATGTGAAAAGGGGGCTCATATATTTGTAAAATGGAAAGTGGAGTACAGTGAATACATGGATAAAAATAATGTGAGGTGGCAAACAAAAACAATCATAGCTGATAAGATCATATTTGTGAGTGACCAGACAAAAGAAAGACATAGAACACATGATTTTTATTTGATAATTGTTTTGTATATTCTCCTTTCCAACTCATGTATAGTCTATAGTTGAAAAATAAATATTAAAGCTTTTATATTAAAAAGGAAGTGCTAATGTTATCCATAAGTCATTCTTAGAAGAATACTGAATAACTGTGTTATATCTGAACTTTTATAATAGGATATAGCCTTGGAATAGACATGCCAATTAATGTGGACAAAGACAAACAGAGAGAAGAGAGTAAAATAGAAAGAGAAAGATAGAAACAAAGACACAGAGAGAAATGAACAGATGAACAGTACTGAGTACATATCAGAAAAATTTATGAACATTTATTAACTACAAAAAATGATGGACTAGCTGGGTGTATTCAGTTATGCCTCTAATTCCATCACTCAGGAGGCAGAGGCAGCTGAATCTCATTGAGTTGGATGCCAGCATGATCTATTAAAAGAGTTTCAGGACATCCAGACCTGTATTGTAAGACAGATCCTCCCCTAAATGTAAATCAAACAAATATAATAGTTAGGAAAAACTCAGAGATCTTTACTGAAGCTCAAATAAGGAATTATACATTCAATCCAATTCTGTAATACTCTTCCAGAAACCAGCAGTGCCACAGCTTAAACTGTAACATTAATAAGATCTTACTAAAAGGGAAAGCATGTTTAAACAGGTAAAAATAGAAAGATAAAAATATTAGCAATGTAAATGCTGGTCATAGATAAGCAACATAAGGCAGGAGAGATGGCTCAGCAGTGAGGAGCTCTAGCTGCTCTTGCAAATAATTGGGCTAAAATGTCAGTGTTTACATGGAACCCACTACTATCCATTGTTCTAGGTTCATGAGTTCTGAGGCGATCATCTGACTACTGTGAGTAGCAGGCACACAAGAGGCGCACAGTCATGCATACAAGCAAAATACTCATATTTAGTAAAAATTAAAATCAGATCCCAGATGGCAGAGGTGATTGCACACTGTGTCCGATCAGCAGGGTAACAGAGACTGCACAGTGACCAATAGTTGGAACAGTAGGCCACAAAACACCACTGACTGTTTCCCTGGTGAAAGGAAACCCAAATGGTGAGGGAAAAATTGGTTCCAACCTCAGAGCACTGAGCTAAACTTTGGAAAAGTTCCTGGGATGTTGAAACAGGAATGAGGTTTTCAAGCAAATGGACCCAAGAAACAACCAGGATTAGCAATTCTAATATCTAATGAAACAGACATTCAACCAAAATTAATTAAAAGAAAAGATGAGGAAGGATACTTAAATTAAGTATACTTAATTAAACTAAGGACACTTAATTAAAAAAAAGAGATGAGGAAGGATACTTCAAACTCATAAAAGGAAAATTCTACCAAGATGGTGTCTCAATTCTGGGCAAATATGCCCCAAATTCAAGGGCACCCACATTTGTAAAAGAAACATTAATAACGTTTAAAGAACATTTCATTCTCCACACATTAATAGTGAGAGACCACTACAACTCTCTATCATCAAAGGACAGTGCAGTGAAACAGAACCTAAAATGAGATATAATGACACTAATGGATGTCATGAATTA
The DNA here is from genome assembly GCA_036365155.1 of Meriones psammophilus. Classification (NCBI taxonomy): domain Eukaryota; kingdom Metazoa; phylum Chordata; class Mammalia; order Rodentia; family Muridae; genus Meriones; species Meriones psammophilus. The sequence goes on along the minus strand of JAEOAE010001736.1, from coordinate 82,381 downwards.
AATGGACCTACCAGATATCTAGATAAATGTTCACCCAAGCAGAAAAAAAAAAATCTTCTTTTCAGCACCTCACAGACTCTTCTCTAAAAATGACCATACAGTAGGTCACAAACCAGGCCTCAACAGATACAAGATTGAAGTAATATCTTGTATCCTATCAGGCCATGATGGACTAAAGATAGATCTTGACAATAACAGAAATAGCAAAAAGCCTACATATATATGGAAACTGAATAACTCCCTACTCAATGAAATCAGGGTCAGGGAAGAAATAAAGAACTTCCTACAGTTCAATGAAAATGAAGGCACATCATACCTAAACTTATGAGATGCAGTGAAAGCAGTCTTAAGTGAGATTTAATAGCACTAAGTGCCTTCAGAAGCTATCGGAGACTTCACATACAAGCAACTTAATGGCACACCTAAATGCCCTAGGAAAAAAGAAGCAGACACACCCAACAGGAGTAGACCACTAGAAATAACCAAACTCGGGGCTGAAATCAATAAATTAGAAACAAAGAGAACAATTCAAAGAATCAACAAAACCAGGAGCTAGTCTTTGAGAAAATCAAAACCAAACAAATTCTTACCCAAACTAAGAAAATGGCAGAGAGACATTATCCAAATCAACCAAGTATGATAAAAAGAGAGATATAACAGACACTGAGAAAATCCAAAGAACCATCAGCTCTTATGTCAAAAGCCTATATGCCACAAAGTTTGAAAATCTAAATGAAATATAGATTTTTTTGATTGATTCCACTTACCAAAGTTGAATCAAGATCAGGTAAAGAAATTTAATAGTCTTACATCCCCTCAGTGAATAGATGCAAACAACAAAAGACTCCCAACCAAGGGCCAAATGATTTCAGAACAGAATTCTACCAGAGCTTCAAAGAAGAGAGAATACTGATATTCTTCAAACTATTTCATAAAATATATATGGAAGCAACATGACCAAACTCCTTTGTAAGACTGCAGTCACCTTGATAAATCCTTAAAGACCCCCCAAACGAAAGAGAACTTCAGACCAGTGACTCTTATGAACAATGATGCAAAAATACTCGATAAAATACTCACAAACCAAATCCAAGAACATATCAAAGATATCATCCACCATGACCAAGTAGGCTCCATCCCACACCAATGCAATCCATCTCATAAATAAATTGAAAAAAAACCACATTATCCTACATTCCTTAGATGCTGCAAAAGCATTTGACAATATTCACCACTTATTCGTGTTTAAAGTCTCAAAGAGACCGAGGATACAAGGCACATACCTAAAAACAGTGAAGGCGATACACAGCAATCCTTTAGCTAACATCAAACTAAATGGAAAAAAAGTTAAATCAATTCCACTGAACTCAGAGACAAGGCAAGGCGATTCACTCTCTCCAAATCTCTTCAATATAGTACCTGAAGTCCTATCTAGAGCAATAAGACAACTAAAGGAGTTTAAGGAGATACAAATTGAAAAGGAAGAAGTCAAAGTATGACTATTCACAGATGAAATGACAGTATACATAAGTGTCCCCAAAAGTTCTACCAGGGAATGCCTATGATTGAAAAACATTTAAGCATGTGGCTGGATACAAAGTTAACAAAAAATCAGTAGCACTCCTGTATAGAAAAGACAAACTTCCTGAGAAAGTATTAGGGAAACAACACCCCTCACAATAGCCAGAAAAAAAATAAAAAATAAAAAAATAAAGTATCTTGGTGTTACCATAACCTATATATATATATAAAAAAAAAAAACCTTCAAGCCACTGAAAAAAGAAATTGAAGATAACAAAACATAGAAATATCTCTCGTGCTCATGGATCAGTAGGATCAACATAGTAAAAATTGCCATATTACCAAAAACAATCTCCAGATTCAATGATATCCCCATCAAAATATCAGCACAATTCCTTAAAGACCTTGAAAGAACAATTCTCAGCTTCATGTGAAAAAAAAAAAAAAAAAAAAAAAAAAAAAAAAAACAGCAAAACAATCCTGTACAATAAGAGATCTTCAGGTTTCTCCATTCCTTATCTCAAACTATACTATAAAGCAACTGTAATAAAAACAGCATGGTACTATTACATAAACAGTCTGGTGAACCAATGGAATTGAAGTTAAGGCTCATAAATAAACCCACAAACCTAGGGACACAAAGAAGCCAAAACCATGCAATGAAAAAATGGCAACATCTTCAACAAATGGTGCTGGTCTAACTGGAAGTCTACATGTGGAAAAATGAAAATAGATCCATATTTATCATCCTGCACTAAACTAAAGTCCAAGTTGATCAAAGACTTCCAAAATAAAAGCAGACACACTAAATCAGTTAGAAGAAAAAGTGGGAAAAAGCCTTGATCACATTGGCATAGACAATAACTTCCTGAACAGAACACTAAGAGCCCTGGCTCTAAGATCAACAATTAATAAATAGGATCTTATGAAACTAAAACCTTTTATGAATCAAAGAACTCTGTCAATAGAACAAATCAACACCTACAGCCTGAGAAAAGTTTTTCACCAACCCTATATACAGCAGAGAGGGCTAATAAACAAAATATATAAAGAGCTCAAGAAATTGAACTCCAAAAAACCAAATAATTCACTTTAAACATGGGGTACAGAATTCAACAGAGAATTCTCCACGGAGGTATATCAAATGGTGGAAAAACATTTAAATAAATGCTAAATATCAATAGTCATCAATGCAAATCAAATGGAAATGGAAATCAAAATGACTTTGATATTCCATCAGAATGGCTAAGATCAAAACCTGAAGAGACAGCACATGCTAGTGAGGATGTGGAGAAAGGGAAACACTCCCCCACTGCTGGTGAGAGTGCAAACTTATACGACCACATTAGAAATCATTCTGATGCTTTCTCAGACAATTGGAAATAGTGCTACTTCAAATTCTCAGAAATATTATTCCTAGGCATATTTCCAAAAGATGCTGCACCATTCAATAAATACATTTGCTCAATTATGTTCACAGCATCCATATTCATAAAAGCCAGAATCTGGAAACAACCTACATGCCTCTCAATGGAACAACGGTTACAGAAATTGTGGTACATTTACACAGTGGAATGCTACTCACATATTAAAAACAGGGAAATCATGAAATTTTCAGGGAAATGGATGGAACTAGACAAGATCATCTTGAGTGAGGTATCACAGAACCAGAAAGACATGCATGGTATACACTTATTTATAAGTGGATAATAGCCATAATACAAGACAAACACACTACAATCCACATTCCTAAAGAAGTTAAATAAAAAGGAGGACCCTCTGAAGGATGCTCAATTCTCATTTAAAAGGGCAAATAATATTGATACCAGATGTGACTGAAGAGAGGGAACAGGATGAGAGCCTATCATATTTGTCCTCTGAAAGACTCAACCCAGTAGGGGATCGAAGCAGATGTTGAGACTCACAACCAAACTTTGGGCAGAGCACAGGGAGTCATAGGAAAGAGTGGGGGGCTAGAAAAACTCAGAGTTGACAGGAGCTCCATAAGAAGACCAACAAGGCCAACAAATCTGGGACCATGTGGACATGCAGAGACTGATGCACCCACCAAAGACCGTTCATGAAGAGGACTCATACCCTTGCTCCGATGTAGCCAATAGGCAGCTCAGTCTCCATGTGGGATCCATAGTAAGGGAAGCAAGGGCTGTCTCTGACATGGACTCTGTTGCTTGATCTTTGATCACTTCCCCATGGTGGAGGAGGCATTGGTATACCACAAAGGAAGAGGATGTAGACAGTCCTACTGAGATTTGATAAGTTGGGGTCAGCCGGTAGGAAAGAAGAGCTCCTCCTATCTGATAAAATGGGACAAGGTGGAAAGAGGAATGGAGGATGAGATGAGGAAGAAGGCTACAATTGAGACATTAAATTATTTTTAAACTTTATTTATTACAAATTATTCACTGTGTATACCAACTGTAGCCCCTTCCGTCATCTATTCCCAGAACCACCCACCCTCTGTCTTTTCTCCTATGCCCTTTCCCTAATCTGATAGGGGAGGAACTCCTTCCCTTCTATCTGACCCTAGCTTATCAGGTCTCATCAAGGATGGCTGCATCATCATTCTCGGTGGCCTTGCAAGGCTTCACCTCCAAGAGGAGTGATTAAAAAGCCAAGTTCATGTCAGAGAATAAATTAGAAAAAAACAAATTTAAATAAAAAATAAATTAAATGTGAATAAAAATGAATGAATAAAGTTTAAAAAAAAACAAAAACAACAGGTTGGAAGAATGTCACACCCCTGCCATTCAATGACTCAGAAAGCTCAGACAGTGTTAATGTCATGAATACATGCCCCCTAAATATGAAATATACTCTCTGCCAAATTTCAAATACAAGATGTGGATGAAGATCACCACAAAAACCTATGCTTACATAGACAAAACAAAATAAATCTAAATAAAAACCCAAAACCCTACATTCCAGACTCAGCAGCCAATGATGATGTCGGCCTAAATTTTATTCCAACACTCAACTGGAGTTAGACCAGTAATTGCAAAACCTGCCTGGTGTACATACTGACTTTCAGGACAGCCTGGGTACACAGAAACTTCGTCATTCAATGTCAAAACCAGAAACATCATCTTCTCTGGGAGCTTTTTTGATTCAATCAAATAATTTCTGACCAAATTCGCTATTGGCTTGTGGCCATCCAATGATGAAAATGTAGTCTAACTTCGGTGATCCTAAAATTTGGCAATAACTCATACACTGTTTAAATGTCCAAAGTCTCTTCTGACATATAAGAAAATCTCTTGACTGCCACATCAGAAGCAAGTTACATCATTCCAACATAGATGCACAGGATTCTCCTTCCCATTCCAGTAGAAAGGAATGTATACATAGTGAGGGAAAACTGTACCAAGAAAAGAAGACCATCAAGGAAAACAGCAAATTTTGTTGCTGTTTCAAAAGGCTTAGAGGGTCCTATCTATGCAAAGTCTCATACATCTCTCATATTGGTTACTTCCACTCCCTGTAGGCAGCACACTATGACAGGTATGTCATAACTTAGGTATCTCAATATGTAGTGTCAAGATGCAACTCAGGCTTCACCCTCACGGCTTCATGCAATGAACTTTTACAGTATCTTTACTGGTGATCTGACTTTGCCAAACACAGAAGGCTGGCACAGTGCTGAATAGAAACCACAAAGAATCTATTACATTAAATTTTACATCTTTCTTGTTTCCAGAAAAAGCACAACATAGGTGAGCCTGTCAATTTGGATTCAAAATTGGGATGGACTGTGCCACACTTGAACCAATTGGAGCAGGCTATATATGAAGTTTATTCCTGGCACTAGGAATCAATTTGAGTCCTCCTTCCATTAACAGAAGAATTATCAGGAAGGCATTTACTCTATGAATATCATTTTAGGCTTCAAATCTAGAGCTAGGACCTTTTCTTTGATGGTGATAATCTCCTTGAAAAACTCTGCCTCTGTTTCATCACATGACTGCCATTTGAAACTACCTAGTAATGTTTTTCTCTACAAACCAAAGTACAGTTATTTCTGCTCCACTTGTCTCTTTCTTTCCCTGTGGTCCTGAATGTCTCTCTAATAATAACCATACAACAGATTCAATATTCTATCTAAGAAATCCTTTCCATCATTTTTTTTAATTCTGCCTTACTCAATTTCAAGGCATGGGCAGAATAAATATGATTTACAGCTAAAATATCACCCAAATGACCTCTAGCTTAATTTTCCATAGAGTCTATTGTGCACCGAAATCCTATGATTTCCTATGAAATCCTCTGTCTGCATTACTCTCAATACCCGGATCTTCTAGGTCCTACCAAAACAGCCAATGAAGCTCTGTTTACAACTTTGTAATGCTTTTGCCATCTTAAGTCCTGATGTTTTCCACAGTCCTTTAAAAGAAAATATTCCAAGATTCTGTCCAGCAGTAAAATCACTCTTTGCATATAACTTTTTGTTCTAATTTGCTACTTTGATGTTGTGACTAAATTCCCTAACTAAAAGGATCTCAGGTGATAAATGGATTTACACGCTTAGTTTGGTAATGTCAGATCACAGCCCATCATTTTGGGAGTTTAGCATAGAAAGTCAATCTTGAAGAAAATTAAGGCAAAAGCCATGAGCAAATGTTTCCTGGGTTGGTCTCTTGCTTCATCACTGTCTCATGCTCAGGTAGTTATCTTATGCAGCCCAGGGCCACTTGTTTAGTGATATTGCATCTCTCAGTGGAAGAGCCTTCCCACATCAATCATCTATCAACACAATCTCTCACAGATATAGCAACCAGCTTCTCTGATGAGGGCATGCCATTTATTGAGGTTCCCTCAGATGACTGCAGGCTTGAAATGTTGATAACTGAAGCTAATAAGGACAAAGAGGCAACAATATAGGAGAAAGTTTTAAAAACCAAAAATCAATGTGTCAATTCTATTAGTCAGTAAAAAGCAAAAACTGAGACATTGATGATTGCAACAACTTGAAAACACAGATATACCAAAAAATGAGGAGAGGCAAGCCTTTAAGATCCAGAAGAGAAAAGCAAAGCTGTTTCTCTAAATCAAGTCTCCAAATCAACAAAAACTAAAGGAATTATAGCATAATATAATAAATTTTCAGAAGGCAAAAATATGTGAAGGTCTATGACTTTCAAGAGAAAAAATATAGTTAGATTATAACTAATCAAATCACACAATATACATAGCACCCCTGTCAAAAGCAAACACAAAGATAGGCCTATAAATATAACATAGTCCTATAAGCAAATACAATAGGATTATACTTAAAATCAAAATCAAAGAAATCACTGGCCATTACTCAACTAGTGCAATTTGGTTATTTCCTTTGGCAACAATAAAATGTGTATTGGAGATGGAGGGCTATTCCAATTGAAGAGATTCCATTAAAGCATACAAATGTTTCAATATTAGATAAATGATTTTGCCTACTAAAATTATCTCATATTCTTATGATAAAGCAAAAGATATCTGATAGAATCACTTGGAATCCATATTATTTTCTATGACTGATGACTGGATATATGTCTGCATCAGTGTAAGAAAATGGAAATTTCTCAAGCCAAGTGGAAGAAAGCAGAATTTTAAAGAAACAGTGAGTTTGTATTATACCCTTAAACATCTTTTTTGCACTAATTGCTTTAACAACCAATATCATGTTCATGTAGTTTGTTTTAATATCTTTTTCTTGTGCTCTCAGCTATGTTTGTATATTCAGTATGTGCTGTGGTATGTGGTATGAATAAATTCCATATAGAAATCCAGGCAAAACATAACCAACAATTGGAAGAAACCAATAAATTCCTTAAATAAAGCCATGAAACAACAAACATTTGAGGGATATGAGGCTTTGCAGGATTGGGGTGAAGTCTGACATCTCTGGATAGCCACTTATTTACATTCAGCCTGTGATGGTGAATTCTGTTTTCTCAGTGAAGGGCCTAAAAGTCTGCCACCTGATCTATATGACCCTGGGTCATATAAAGAGCCTCACATTCCTAGGAATGGATTATCCTGCTAAGTATCTTAGTCTTCAGCAGTGACTTTCAACTGTACTCAGAGATTTTTTTTCCCCACATATAGGATAATTGAGCACTGTGTTCTCCTTCTTGTGATGGAACCATTCTACTGCATGGAAAATGAGGCATAGTAGTACTATATGTAAGCCAAGTATCCTTGACCCCTATACCCCAGCAAATCAGACATTTATCCTCAAAATCCTTCCCTCTGCACAAGGTTTATAAGTCCCTGACTTCAAATAAACAAGTTGTGGGTGCATGCATGCTGGCTGGTTGTATGCTATCTGATACCATCAGCCTTCCATCATTGCCCCTGATATTCATCATTTATCCCCCTCTGGGCCTGCTCTCTGACCCACTGGGCCTAAGCCTCACTGGATCTGGGTCTCACCAGTCAACCAAGTCAACAAAGCATGGACTTTCACCTGTACATCTAAGGTGAAAGTCTTCAGAGCAAGGCACAGCAGCTTAACTGAGGATGGTAAGACTTTGGTATGGTCATAGGCTCTGGAACACCCAAATTTCCACTACCCCTGGTGATTTCATTCTAAATGAGATAGCTACCTGTAATAGTCAATAGAAAATTCATTCCTCACTCTGCTCTAGTGAACATGGGTGTTGCCCTAAAGTGGTCTAGCTGCCCTTGAGAGAAATGGAACCACCATTCTCCATCTAGAAGCTGATCTCCAGGCCTCTCCCAAATGGAGAATGACAGAATTGACAAAATGAAACACATTCTGGAAATATGGAAATAGAAGCAATAAAGAAAACACAAACAACCTGGCCATGGTGGTGCACACTGTTGATCCCAGCCCTTGAGTAGGCAGAGGTAGATAGATCTTTGTGACATTGAGGTGGGCCTGGTGTAAAAAGCAATTCCAAGAGACCCAATGCTACACAGAGAATTCCAGCCTCAAAAAAACAAAAGAAATTTATTGAAAAAACAAAACAAAACAAAAAAAAAAAAACAGAAAGTTAGGGAATCCTGGAAATAAAATATTTAAAGACTAGAACAAGGAATTACAGAGCCAAGGTTCACATTCAAAACAGAGATCAATAGAGAAATATATGCACTGAAAACAAATAGAAGAAATGGAAGACAGGTGCGTTTGTACACTCCTTTAATACCAGAACTCAGGGAGGCAGAAACCACTGGACTGTTGTGAGTTCAAGGCCAGCCTGGTCTAAAAAGTGACAAAAAAGGCTATAAAAAGCAAATCTGTCTGAACATAAAATAAAACAACATTAAAAAAGAACAGAAAAAAAGATGAAATAGATACATGTATCACAGAAAATGTTAAATCTAAAAGTTCTCTACCACAAAACATCCAGGAACTCTGGGACATTATGAAAAGACAAAGCATGCTAATTATCAGATTAGCAGAAGAAGAATGAGATCAAAGGTCCAGAAGATATTTTCAGCAAAATCATACAAGAAAAATTTCTTAACCTAAAGAAGAAGATGCCTATCAAGGCACAAGCAGCATACAAAACACCAAAGAGACTGGACCAGAAAAGAAAGTCCTCTTACCAGAATAATCAAAACTCTAAACACACAGCACAAGGAAAGAATAGGAAAAGCTGCAAGAGAAAAATTTATAAAACAGACCAAACTAACCAACCAATCAAACAGACAAATCAAAACAAACAAAAAACAACCAAGAAATAAAGAAAGGCAGATCTTTGAAATTAATCCTGTGTTCTCAGTAAAGATGCTGGAAGTTGAAGGGTTTACACAGTGTGCTTCTGACTTAAAAAAAAAAACTACAGAAGCCAAGACAAATTAGTAAACATGCCCAGAAACTTTCAATCAGCAAATGGAGAAAATAAGATGTTTCATGATAAGTTCAAATTTAAACAATATGTATCTATAAATATAGCCCAACACAGGGTGCTAAAACAACCACCACCACCACCAAAATACCAGGATTTACAATCACTTTTTGTTGATATCTCCTAATATCATTGACCCAAATTCACCAATAAAAAGACACAGGCTCACAAAATGGATGATAAAACAGAATCCACCCTTCTTCTAAATACATCAAACACAGCTTCACATCAAGATAGACATTATCTCAAGGTAAATGTTTGGAAAAGATATACCAAATAAATGGAATAGAGTATCAAGATCATATAATAATTTTAATATCTAACAAAACAGACTTCAAAAATAATTAATCAAAATATGGAAAAGGACATGACATATTAAAATAAAACATCCAGCAATATAACATTTCAATACTTAACATCTATGCCCCAAACACAAGAGCACCCAAGTTATAAAAGAAACACTTCTGTAGCTTGCATCACATCCTGGCCCTTATAAACTGATAGGAGAAGACTTCAATATATCACTCTCACCAATGGACAGTTTCTCCTAACCAAATTGAACAGAGAAATGCTCCAGTTAACTAACATCAAAAAACTAAATATACCCAAATGATGTTTACGGAACATCCACCCAAGCACAAAAGATTGTTCCCTCTTCTCAGCAACACATATATTGTTCTCCAAAATTGATGATATACTTGACAGTGGAAGTCTCAAAAGATACAAGAAACTTTCAATAACCTCCTGCATCTTATCAGACCACTAAGGTTTAAAGCAGCACATCACAAATAACAAAAACAATAGAAAGTTACAAACACATAGAAATTGAACAACTCTCTACCGAATAAAATATGGATCAAAACTGAAATAAAGAAATTAAAGACTTTCTAAAAGTCAATGGAATGAATACACAACATATCAAAAGTCATAGTACACAACGGAATTGTTGACCAGAAGAGAGTTCACACCACTAAGTACATTCAGAAAAAATAATAAGAAATATCTCTTAGTAGAAACTTAACAGCATACCTAAATACTCTAGAAAAAAAAAAAAAAAGAAGTAAACAAAACTAAAAGGAGTAGACAGTGAGAAATTACTGAACTGTGTCTTCACTGGTAAAACAGAATGTTTCCACAGGAAAAGAAAGGTGGATTCTATTAAAATTGATAATGATTAGATTTGAATAGTAGAGATCTCCTGAATAAGCAGAGGTAACTGTTCATCAGACAGTGTGGTTATTCAGTCAAAACTAACTTAATAAAGACTAAAGTTTTCTTCTTAAATAAAAAAGGATGCTTTTGTTGTTTCATATTAAAAATAGTTAAGAGGTTTAAAATGTTTGAAGTAAATTCAAAGGTATAAACTTGTTTGAGTTGGAATAATTTGGAGTGAATATAACATATTTGAGCAGCGTGGTGATAGATCATGCATTTAATCCCAGCAGAGAAAAGCAGTTCTCTATTAATTTGTTGTTTTCTAAATTCAGGAGTTACAATGACAGGGTGTTGATGGTTTATAGCATAGCCCTAATCCCAGCATTTGGGAGGCACATGCCTTTTACATACCACCTGGGAGGGAGAGGCAGGCACATAGGATTTACAGTGGTTTTATTTAAAAGCTGCTTGTAATAGGCAGGCTGAAAATCAAAGTGAATGCCCTTTATAATCTAGAAATAAATACACTTTAAGGTATATTTGTAAACTTTCAAAGATTTTTTTAACTTTAATTAAGATACTATACTTTTTTCTATTTTCAAAAAATCATTTGACCTATAAAAGATATAACATGCCTAAAAAGGTACAACCCTCACCCCCGAATTAGGGATGGGGTAGGGTTTTGATTTAATCTTTTCAGGAGAATAAAATCATCCAACTAAAGAATATGGAAACCACTGGACACATGAAACTTCTGAAGAAAATGACAGATCATCAAAAGAAAATGTCAAAAGCAAAGGAGTAAACTGGCCAACTGGTATCACTCACCTTCATGTTGTCTCTTCTACCTTCTACAGACATAAGTGCAAATTGTCTTTATGTGACTACTAAAGAACAATCCAAAATCTCTATCTCATATCAGAAAAGCCACCTGGTAAGAAACAGAGGAAAATAGAAAAATAAGGGATGATTCTATTGTCATGAATCTCATAATCTTCTGGCATGATGGGACTTCTGTACTTACCACAAACTTCAATAATCAAGAATGTGTACAGTGTTTGTGAAAGAATGAGGGGGTAAGAGAAAAAGCCAAAAACAGAAGCCTAAAATATAGTCAAGTTTACATGAAAAGACATAAGGAAACTCTAGTATGAAAAATGTGCACTGGACCAGAGATACCTTTTTTTTTTCTAACTAATACAAATTAATTAAACACAGATTCCACAATTGTTACGAGACAAACATAAAATGACACCTAAACTGTTATATTTCTGACCCCCCAGCTACTACTAACCTCCTTTACAGAGAGTCCTTTTACTCTGGAAGTCTCTTAGAAAATGGAGGTGATCATAAAGCTTGGCTATGGCTTGCAGTCCCTCATGTCCACTTGTGAGTTTAGGCACAGCCCAGCCTTGCCAACACTCACCCACAAAAAAGTTAGAGAATAATTTAGTATCTGCAGCATGGATTATGTCACAAGATGTGTAATCTGCCCTATTCACTTACCTAAAATCAGGCACACCTGACACTGACAAAATTTTGCATCTCAGAAAATCCTTTTGAACCCAGAAATTGAATTTCCCTGAATCACATCATTGTGCCCGGTGGTAGTTGAAAGGTGAAAAATAAATTAAAAAAAAAAAATAAGCAAGTGTTGCTTAATGATGACCACCACCACTTTTTTTTTTTTACCAGTTTCAAAACTATTTATAAAATTTGTTACACAAAACCATGTGTGGAATATAACATGAGGCATTTCTAGAAATGAGACTTTCAGTTTTCCAATCTATCTATCCACTGCACAGCAAAAGCAATGCCTGGGTGTGCACACTAGATAGTGATACTATAAGCACCACAACTTTCTATTGCCCAAGCCACAGGGTCCCCTCCTCCTTGGACAGTCAACACTCAAGAAGGGTCAGAGGACAAGGATCTCTGCTGAGGTCACCACATGGAAAACAACAGAACCAGAGTCTGAACCACAGCTCATCTCGGTCAAAGCAGATCAGGCTGTAATAGCTCAGCAGACCTGCTCTGCCTGGCCTGGGAACAATGGCCCCACACTCACCATGGCATGGGCTCTGCTCTCATTCACAGTTCCCTACAGCTACATCAGAGGACAATCCCAGAACAAACTCATAAGGTACCTCCCACTGTTGTTCCTGACTGCTAGGCCCATGCATACTCCCTCATTAGCTTGGACAGCACAGCTGAGTCTCAGGAGAGTAGTAACTCCTCTACCAGTTGATCAAAGATCAAATGAGGACGATAGCAGAGGGATTCTAGCTTTACCCCAACCCCTAGAGGCTCACAGAACCCTAGTGTTGTTATAAAAAAAAATGAAAATCCCAATTGTTTGAGTTTACCAATACAGACCCAGGAGCTAGGTACTGGGGAGAAAACCTGCTAGTTCAGAAAGTCAGATAAAGCACACATCTGACCTTGCTACTCACCTCACATCTAAGAGGAAAAAGCTCCAAAAGCTCACCAGTTTAGATGACAGCTCGGGGGCGGGGGAGAGATAGTCCAAAAGAACCCAAGGCCAAAGGCTTTCTAGCTCAAAGCTCAAAAAAGCCCAAAAGCTACCAATCTAAAACTCCTTCCACTTTTACACTCTGTCTTAAATACATTTCAGCTGAAACTTCCACTTACTCTTTAATCCCTGTCAGCTGGTTTCTTGCTTTGCCTCTTGACCTAGGGTTAACATTATTAAATCCTGTGCACAGAGAGCTTTTGTATTAAAGGTATATTCTAGGGCTGACGGAACTACACCATAATCACCTGTTTACGATAAACAGAAAGTTCTTGGAATTAAGGTTTGTGTTAGGGCTCAACCAGACCAAACAAAGCATAGCATTTTACAGTTCACAATCTAAGGGATCACACTGGGATCAAATATCCTGCAACACCCTCATCTTGGAAATTTTTTAAAATACAATCTTCCACTCTCCCAGGGCACCTGTTTATCTTCCAAGATACAGGTCATTTATTTTGCACGTTCCATTACATACTCAGTGTGCAGTGCATTCATCTCTACTTCATAGATGGGAAGTCCTTTAGCCAAACTTCAGTCAAAGCCAAACAGTAACAGCTATTAAAGAAGTAAGTAGCCATTAACTTGAAAGCAAGGAGTAGTTATTGAGAGCTCAATGAAAATGAAAAATAAAAGAAAAAGAATGTGGCTATTGCTAGGTATGTTGGAGTAGAAAGTTTATTATAGGTAGAAGAGAGAACATAGTCAGACACAGGGAAATCTGGAACAGTCTAGAGTTGACATGAACCTGAGCCATTTGAGAAGAGAGAAGAGAGGGAAGTGGAGAGCCAGAACAAAGGGCCAGGAGGATAAATGATAAATGAAAAACACCAGGTAATCAAAACAGTTGGAATACATAAGGAAGAGCAGCTTGGAGGAGGGCAGCTCAACTCCTGGGCTAGAGATCTGGGTATGATACCCATACCTTGTAATAGGCAAGGACTGAGAGGTGCTGGGGGAACCTGACAGCCACATCTGCTTTGATTGTTAAGTAGGCATCTCAACCATTCACCCCAGCATTTGACACCTAAGATTAGAGAGGGATAAGTAAGTTGAAATTATTTCATTATAATCTCAAAAATTATTTTTAAAAGTTTAAAATGGCTTTAAGGTCCAATATTCTTCATGGATTTCAGGTATGTATTAGTGCACATTAATTATTACTCACACCTTTTCTCTCAGGTTGTGCATTTTCAAATAGGGGGTTAAAACATTCCTGTTAGGCACTACCACTCTGGTTTCTCCAGATCTTCTGTGTTTATTTTTTAACTTGTTCAACTATAGACATTTGCTTTCCAGAAACAAGCTCAGCTCCTAATCCATATTCTTGATTCCAGTGTGCATGAATCCCCCCCAAATGTCCAGTTTTCACTTTTACTGACTGTCCAGAATTGATTACCTGACTCATTGCCATTTCCCTCCTCCAACTCCCTTTTTGTGTTGTAACTAAACCAGCTTCAAAGTAGGTCAGTGAACTCAATAATTACACAGGTCCCTCTTTATTTGTAATCACTCACCTCCAAAAAAATCCCAAACAAACAACAACAACAAAAAAAAAAACAGTGGGGTCATTGGACACTCATTCACAGGTCTCTTTTACTTCACAGTCACCAGTCAGGGCACACCTGAAAAGAGTTGCAGGACTATGTTCTAGGCACTGGGCAGTAGAGGCAGCATTCAGTGTTTAAATAAAGTATAAACTACATAACATGTGAATGACTGATGTAAAGGAGACATTGCTTTAAACAAAAAAATCAAAGCACTAGAGAAAAAAAAAAATGAAATTCTTAATGACTGGGGATTATCAGAGAATATTAACTAATAAGAGACTAGAGCAGTGATGCATCAACAAAATAAAATTTAATAATACCAACAACTGACTTATTTATTTATTTATTTATTTATTCATTCATTCATTATGTATTCAGTATGTCTGTATGCATGTACACTTGCACTCCAGAAGAGAGCACCAGATCTCATTATAGATGTTGTGACCCACCATGTGGTTGGTGGGAATTGAACTCCTGACCTCTGGAAGAGCATCCAGTGCTCTTAACCTCAGAGTTGAAAAAAAAAAAAAAAACAAAACACATTGGCATACTGACTTGGAAAAACACAGGCCATTCTCTTGTAGAGGGAAAGCTATTAATAAGATACTGTTTGATATTGTCCCTGTGTACACTATTAGCTGCTGAGACCTGTAACCTGACAAAGCTTTAGCCAATAGCCTGTATCTCAATTTGAACTGACAGAACTGTATCAATGAGGATTGTACATATGGACATAGGACAGTCTCTTAATTCAAAATTCAATATTCACTAGATAAAGTTACCTCACCTAAACTGTACACCCACCAATCTGGTCTGTTTTCACTCACATTCATAAATTAACAAATACATGTTGGGAAGTTACAAATTAAAAAAAAATGTCACCCTGCCACATTTCTAGATAATCCTGGTGAGCAAACATGTATGTTCCAGGATCCTAATCTCTAACAGGCCTGGTTAGCATATTACTTATATGTGGAGTGTTTTACAGTCAGTCTTCCCTCAGCTAAATTCTAATTGATGCCACTAGTTTTTCAGCAATGGTAAATCCTTTACATCATCAGTTCTACTCTTCTATATCACAGTTTAATACTGGAGTGCTCTCTGACACAGGACATACCATTTACAACCCCCACAAAATCCAAATGGATCATTTAAAATTGAGAGAACACCAACAAAGGTCACCAAGAACTATGCCTAAAAAAGGTCACCTAAAGGTCACCAGACTAGTGACTCTACCCCAAGGTCACCAGGAACTAGGCCATGGGTCAGCAATTCCAGAAACAAGGTCATTAGATTTCCTACCCAAGGAACAGCCTGTGTATAACCACAAGAATGGGAAGGTATCTTATCTCAGGGTGGGGCATTTGTTCTGAGCAGCCCACTAACCTTGTAGTAGAACCATTCCATAGCACAGAAATTACCCAACATTCCTGAGACCTATAGATAGCTCACCCAATGTTAGTTATGTTAGCTAGCCAATCACTTTGTAAAAAGCTTACCCTTGGTGAATGTCACCCAATCCTGTAACTATTAAATTGGAACTTCCTTGTCTTTTCTCAAACCCAAATCAAAACCCTGACATGAGGCTGCTGTGTGTACACAGTCTCTTACACCACAGTCATCATATTTGGGTCTCTAACAAAGTAATGAAGTACAGTAAATACAGTAAATAGTACTAATAATGTTAATGACTAAAATAAAAGTAACAGAGTGCATTTTACAATGATCTCAGATGCTTTTTTCAGACAGGACATTTTATGATGAAAATGTTTTCATGAGGCATAACATGCCTGTTAAGCTTAAGCCTTGTTTACAACATTTTCTTGAAAACAAGGTTCAAGATGCATCGTGAAATCATAACATCAAATAATGTACAGAGAGGACATAATCACCTTTGCAGATATGGTCTCCTAGGGATAAGTATGGAAGGATGCAAAGCCCCGGACACTTTCTGAGAATATGACATCTCATAAAACCTAATGAAAATATAGATTCTTCCCAGAAAATGAACATGTACATAAAACCAACCACATATAAAACAGGTACAGAGTAAATGTCAGGAGAAGGACAAAGTTAAAATAACTAACACCAAATAAGTATCACTGTTGCTGTATCTGGAATTTCTATCTTGTTTGGAAGTCAGAGACAGGAAGATTGTTAACCCCTGTATTTAAGGCAGGGCATAAAGAAAAGCAATGTTTCCCTTCTCCTGTTCCTTTTTTTCTCCTCCCTTCCTCCTCCTTCCTTACCTCCTATGTGTTAAGCAAATGTTCTACCTCTGAGCTGTATTCCTGGCTTCTGTACAAAACAGGCAGAAACAGATAGTCTTTGGATATAATAAAGCCAGATGCTAAACTTCACTAAAGCTTAAAGGAAGTAACTTGTTATCGGATAAATTAAAGAACACACATAAGAAGGCAACAGGGCATAGAGGAGGCTATGTCTAGTAACAGCAGTAACAGAACAACATAAAAAGACTCTAGGAAATGTTTTTTTTTTTTTTTACAGATGGCACAATGGCTGGCATTAACAAATAAAATTGCTACATGCTTCCATCCTTTAGGTAAGAATTCTGTATTACTATCAGATTATGAAGACTTTGTTAAAGGCATTTACTGTTTAAAATGTTATTTGTCCTTCCACAGATAGTTACTGTTTGAATTAGGTACCCAATACTGTGCTAAGTCCTGAACACACAAAAATGATTGATGTAAATACCACTCTTTCTCTATAAGCTTACAGTCTTGTGGGGTAATCCACCATAAACAAACCCATAGAGCATGCATAGAAATGTATACATCACACAAATTCCACTATGAAACCTAAAGGAAAGCAAGAGTTACCTAACACCCTAGAAAGGATAAAGAACATACATATTCAAAGTCTGAGAGGTGAGAACATTTTAGTTCAGTAGGGTAAATGAAAGAAGGTGAATTTATTTGCCATATACTAGGGAAGAAGAAAGGAATGATAATGATAATGATAATAATAATAATAATAATAATAATAATAATAATAATAATAATAATAATAGATTAAAGAGGGATGATAGCCATCCCTCTCTGCTGCTGCTGTTATTTACATCCTTGCACCCTTTCATGTGCCTCTTGCCCTCTAGTGGTGACGGGAGGCAACTTCTCCATCATTTCTCTCTGGAACTGTTGCAGAGCCTGCAGGGCTGGTGGCCCCAGGGAGAGCCCATGAGGGGGAGGCTTGGGCAGGTGACTCCAGGAAGTGACCATGCTTCCTCAGCATTGTTCCAGGTGGAACTCGGAATCCTGGTTGCCAGGTAACCAGACGCCAGTAGCAGCAACAGCTGCCTGGACAGACCAGCTGGTCCAGAGGAGCTGGAGAGAGGAGTCTGTTCTTCTGCTTCTAGACTTCCAGGGTCTCGGGTCTCTTGGAAGTCAGCGGTGGTCGCCTGGGCCGCTGCTGGAGACATGTGGTGCGCTCACTGACACGTTTCTGGCCTGTTCCCCACCGGGAGACCAAGGTAACCATGGCCGCTATGTGGTGGGGGAGCTTTCTGGTCCACTCCCACCCCTTATCCACCGTGGTCTCGGCCTGGGCAAGTGTTCCTATTGGGTCACTGAGGAACACTTTTCAAGCCCGCTTTGGTGTAGGCAAAGGGTCATTGGTGCCCCTCGGTGTTTGCACACACTTCACGCCTCCCTCCTGCCCTGGTCCTTTCTCAGAGAGAAAGAAAGTGAGCCTTCCAGCATGGTATCCCATGCTCAGCAATGATGGTGTGAACTTCATGGAGCAGATGATCCCCTATTTGCACACCATTCTTTCTGGCCCTTTATCCAAAGTTTGTGACCACAGGAGTGGTTCTGGACCTGATCCTGAAAAGGCAGTTGAGCGGCTCCACCAGGGATGCAGCCCTCAGACCTCCTCCTGCTGTTTCCTAGGGCCTGTGACCACACAGAACCAGGACGACTGAGTTGCAGCACCCTAGGTGCCGGGCCTAGCCCTTTAAAGTGACATGTCCATACATGGGCTATTGGGACAGAGGTGGGGCTCTAGCAGGTGCCACTCACCTTCCCCAGGGAATGTCAGACACCACCTTTTCTTATGCCCTGAGCGTCCTTTCCCTGATTGTGTAAAGGATTCTGGACCATATTTGCGGTGTTTGTTATGGATGGAGCCCCTAGCACCCCCAAACCCCATCCTGGGAAGATTCTAATAGTTTCTTCTAGATGTCTGGGTGGGTTGGGGACATGGGGCCTTAGGGGTGTCACCCCCGTGGACTGTCACAGGTATAGATCCTTCAGGGGGACCAGCAGACAAAGACATGAATGGGATTGGGGTGGAGGGGAGGTGAGCGGGAAGGGGCGTTTGGGGCCAGGGTGGAGGGCCAATTTTGGCCAGGAGGCTCACCTTTGGGGTTCTCTCCCTAGGGACTGTCCCCGCGACCATACCTGCTAGTAGAGGACAGAGATTTCCCACCGGGCTCCTGGGTTTTGAGCAGCAGAGGGAGGGACTGGAAAGGAAGGGCCCTAGGGTATACCAATGCCCACCCCCCCCGCAGCCCCAAAGCTAGCCCAGGCTCCCGACCCCGTGTCCCTCTGCCCTGCTCTCACCCACAGTGCCATCTTCTCGTTCTTGTCCCAGTGGCTGCAGAAATTCCTCCAGGATTTCTCTGGGGCCCCGGACCTGGCAGTCTTCAGGCGGTTGCTGACTATGCCAGGATCCATGTGCCCACTGCAGAGCTGGATTGCCAATCTGGGGGATCCTCCGGGCAATGGATAAACCCGGGATAAGCTGAAGCCCGAGAAGGAGGAGGAAGATTAGGAGGAGGAGGAGGACCCCGGGGGCGGCGCCTGGTGAGGCAGCAGCTGATTCCAACCCCGTGTCCCACAGGAGAAGTTTCCTGAAGCTCTGTCGAATGAAGCAGAGGAGGACGCCTATCAACTCGACCGTCCTGCAGGTAGGAGAGGGGACTGTGCCTTCCCTGGCATGGAGAGGCCATCTTGGGTTAGCTCACCCCATTCTGCGTGCCTTCAGGCTGCTCCCTTATCCCAGATGACGGCTCATCCCTTTCTGTGCTCAGATCCTGAGCTACTTGGGGCCTCAAGTGCAAAGTTGCCCATGCAAGAGGCCTTGGTGGCGAAGGGGAAATGGAGCCTGGGTTCGGGGGCAGATGCTAACCCCCAAGATGATGCTGAGCTCCTGGATCCCATGGCTGCGAGATCTCCAGTCTTGCCAGAAGCTGGACCAGTGCAAACTCTGGCTTTAGCATTAGAGGATGCACAGTCCCTTTTGGACTTGGTGGTTGAGCTACTTTTTCTCTCCACTGTGGCACACTTTGGGGCACCTGATCCCATGTCCTAGCTGCCCGAGGTGGACAAATAGTTGGTACAATCACCGGCTGGGCTGCACTCAGCGCCTGTTCCCCTTAGAGAAAAGGTTCCATTAATTTTTTATGTTTTTAAATTGCTGCTTTTCACTGTTGCGATATTGTTGTTGGTTTCATACTATTATTAAAAACGTGTTGCTTACTCATCTTAAGTGATGTATTCGGAGATGGGACCATTCCTGGGCAGTGGTCCTGGCTGAGCCAAGGGGTATGGAGTCTGTTTTTGTCGAGTTTCCTGCGAGTTGGGCATGTGCATTCCATCTATAGAAGATGCTACCAGGTGTGTAGTTGGTGCACAGGGGGTCTACTGGGATATATTGAGCCCCATAAAAAAAGCCCAACAGGACCAGTGCTTGACAGCAGAATTTTGGGGCCATAGCTGGGCCAAGAGCTAGGCTCTGAGGACCAGGACCAGGAACAGTACTAGGACCCAGCTCTGTGGACATTATCCCTGAGGGAAAAAAAAAAAATATAATTTGAGATACAGAGTACATTTTGGAGGATCATTTAAATATATGATATTTCTACATAGCCATGCCTGGTTTAGAACTCAGTCTTTGGAGCTGGGCATGATGGCACACACCTGTAATCCCAGCACTCAGGGAAGAAGAGACTTGAATTTGAGGCATGCCAGGTCTACAAAGTAAGTCTAGAACAGCCAAGAGTACACAAGGAAATTCTGTCTAAAAAACAAACAAATAAATGAATGAACAAACACAAAAGAGAGCTCACTGTGTGGACCAAGCTGACCATAATCTATTCAATTCTTTGCATCAGAAAAATACCTATCACCAAGCGAAAATGCATTATATCAATAGTAGCCATCGAAAGAATATCAGAATGATCTAATAAACTTCTGTGATTGGATTTGATACACATACAGCAAACTTCAATAACTACTCCATTGTTTCTAATTATAGAACACAACTACAATTGGTGACCTCCTCCATTACATTATAAGTGAACATGGTAAATAATTAACTTCATCCAAGGACATGTTTCTTTTCATGATTAGATTCTTAGGGTGTACAGATATTAGCACGTTGATCCTGTATTATATGTCTAATACCCACTTATGAGAGAGTATATACCCTGTGTGTCTTTCTGCTTCTGGGATACCTCACTCAGGGTCATCTTTTCTAGATCCCACCATTTGCCTGCCAATTTCATGATTTCCTTACTTTTAAATGCTGAGTAGTATTCCCTTGTGTAAATGTATCACAATTTCTGTATCCATTCCTCAACTGAGTGGCATCTGGGTTGTTTGCAGCTTCTGTCTGTTACAATTAAACAGCTACAGACATGGTTGTACAAATGTCCTTGTTGTATACTTGATCAAATTTTGGATATATGCTTAGGAGTAGTATAGTTGGATCTTGAGGATCTTAATTTTCTGAGAAATTGCCAGATTGATTTCAAAGTGGTTGTACAAGTCTACATCACCACCAGAAGTGGAGGAGTGTTCCCCTTCCACACATCTTCTCCAGCATGTGTTGCCACTTGAGTTTTTGATCTTATCCATTCTGATAAGTGTAATGTGATATCCCAGGGTCATTTGAATTTGCATTTCCCTGATGACCAAGGAAGAGGGGACAGGAGTTCCACAAGGAGAGCAACAGATGAAAAAAATACTGGACACGGGTATTTTTTGAGACTGATAATCAACCAAAGACCATGCATTGAAATAACCTAGAATTTCTTCAACTCCTGTCCAGATATATTCCATGGCAGCTCAGTCTCCAAGTGAGTTCCCTAGTAATGGGAACAGGAACTGTCTCTGATATGAACTCAGTGTCTGGCTCTTTGCTCACCTCCCCTTGATTGGGGAGCAGACCACAGAGGAGGACAATGCAGACATTTCTGATGAGATCTGATAGGCTAGGGTCAGATGGAAGTGGAGGAGGACCTTCCCTATCAGTGGACTTGGGATCAGAAATGGGAGGAAGTAAGGAGGTTGGGTAAAAGGGGATGAAGGATGGAGCCACAGCACGGATACAATGTGAATAAACTGTAATTTACAAAAACATAAATTTTTTAAAAGTGAAAAAAAGAGAAACAACCTTCAGATACTAGAAGATTTTTGTTTACATACCAGGATGTTGTTTTTTGAGAAAAGAGATTTTCTGTATGGCCTTGACTGACCTGTCATGCTTTCTAGACCAGGCAGGCCTTAAACTAACACAGATCCATTTCTCTCTGCCAGTCATAGTGCTAGTCTTAGAGGCATTTGCCAACAATCCCGGCTTTGAGTTTTTTAATTTAATTTAATGTTAAATTTGTGACATGATGTCTCAGTGCATCATTGCCAGTCCAGGACTCTCTTTGTAAACCAGGCTGACCTTGAAGTCATAGAGACCTTCCTTCATCTGCCTCTCAAGTGCTGGGACTAAGGATGTGTGTCACCATGCCTCGTAAGACTTTATTATAGCCTAGTCACACTATGCGATTTCAGACATATCTAGCCACACATCTAGACTGTTTTTTTAGACAAGGTTTCTCTCTGTAGCCGTGCATGTCCTGGACTTGTTTTATAGACCAGGGTAACATTGAACTTACACAATAGCATGCTTGTATCTCCTGGAGAGATGGGATTAGAGATTTGTGCCACAAAGCCTGGCTCAGATTTTATTTCAATAAGATATATATATATGATTTAAACATAAATTAAAACATGATTTTTTAAATCATATATATACATATATATATGATATGTACATATATGATTAAAACTATATATATATATAAATATATAACATATTTATTAAATATATTGGTTTATATTGCTATATTTAGTGAGTATATATTAATTATACATATGATTATTTAGGTATTTCGAGAGAGGGTTTCTCCTTTTAGCCCTGGCTATCTTGGACTAGATCTGTAGAACATCCTGACCTTGAACTCACAGAGACTGGCCTGCTTCTGGCTGGCAGAGTGCTGGGATTAAAGGCCTATGCCAACACTTAGTATTTAGGCACCTGCTTCTGTCTTTCCTAGCAACCTGTGATGTCATTATGTGTCGACAACCAGGTAGGGCAGATGTGGTTAGTTTACTCCTTAAAAGAATCTTCCTGCCCACTTTGTCTCTCTCTTGGCCTCTCTTGCCCTCTTGCTATTGCCTTCTTGCCCTCCCCCTTTCTCTGTTGTGGTGCCCCCCTCTCTCTCTCTCTTCCCCCTATCATGTCCTGCTCTCTCCTTCTCTGTCTCTCTTCATTTCCATCTGAGAGCCCACCCAAGAATGCAAACAACTGTAAAAGTAAAACAGCTGTGACTATTCCCATCCTTGAATTAAAGCCAGAGGCACATAGCTCTCGAACGGTAGGATGTACTGCTCTGAGATAGCCTTGACTTTAAGCCAGAGGCAGATAGCTCTCAAAGGGCAGGATGAACTGCTCTGAGATAGTTTTTTAAAAAATAATGGCAGGATGAATTGTTTTGAGAAAACTCACAAACGGCCAAAAACTGCAAACAACTAGCTGTAAACTATCTTCATGCTATTCTTGCTGACCAATCAATGTATAGAGCAAAAGTGGCCAGATTTTTAAGTATAAAACCCTGTGCTTTGCATGCTCAGGGTCGTCTCCTGTCTTTAGAGGGGCAACCCTATCACGATTTGAATAAAACTCTTGCTTTTGCATCAAGTTGTGGTCAGTAAGTGTTCCTTGGAAGGGCACAATCCTGAGCTCCTGAGCAGTGAGACTCCAGGTCTTACAACGTGAAACTAAAAAGCTTTTGCAGTCCAATCCTTAATGATGAAGCAGCTTATAAAATGGGAAACATCTTTACCAGCTACGCAACAGACAGGTTTATATGTAGACCATTCAAAGAAGTCATGAAACGTAAACATGAAGAAACAAACAAACAATCAAGAAAAGATCATCCAGAGTGAGGTATCCCGGAATCAGAAAGACATACACGGTATACACTCACTTTTAAGTGGAGGCTAGACCTATAAGATAGGATAAACATATTAAAATCTGTACACCTAAAGAAGATAAATGAGAAAGAGGACATGGATTAAGATGAACAATCCTCACTTAGAAAGACAAATGGGATGGACATAGGAGAAAACAACAGGACAGAAGCTTACCACAGAGGACCTGTGAAAGATTCTACCTAGCAGTGTATCAAAGTAGATGCCGAGACTCATAAGCAAACCTGGGGCAGAGCACAGGGAATCATATGAAAGAAGGCAGAGTTAGTACGACCTGGAGAGGACAGGAACTCCACAAGGACCAAATATATCAGAGCACAGGGGTCTTTTATGAGACTGTATCTCCAACCAAGGACCATGTATGCATATAACCTAGCACCCCTGCTCAAATGTAGTTCATGTTAGCTCCGCATCCAATTGGTTACCATACTAAGTGGAACAAGGACTATTTCGGACATGAACTCAATGGCTGGCTCATTGACCTCTTCCCCCGCCCCAAGGAAAGATCAGACTTGCTAGGCCACAGAGGAGGACATTGCAGCCAGTCCTGATGATACCTGATAAGCAAGGGTCAGTTGGAACAGGAGGAGGCCCTCCCTATCAGCGGACTTGGAAAGGGGTAGGGAGGAGATGAGGGAGGAAGGTGGGATAGGGAGGTGATGAGGAACTGGGCTACAGCTGGGATACAAAGTTAACAAGCTGTATCTAATATTAAAAATAAAAATTAAAAAAGTGGGGCATAAAACAAACTTCCTAAAGATGAAACACAAAATGCTGACAGTTTTTTGTTTGTTTGAAGACAAGATTTTTCTGAATAATTTTGGCTGTCCCGGACTCTCTTTATAGAACAGCCTGTGCTTGAACTCACAGAGATCCACCTACCTTAAACTTCCTGAGTGCTAGAAATGCAGGTGATCACCAACAGCCTGAGCTGCTGACAGTTTATTTTGTTTTAGCATTTTATTTTTGTTGTTGTTTCATGCACTACATCCCAACTGCAGTTTCCTCTTCCTCCACTCCTCCTAGCCACAGTCTATCCACCTCTACTCTGCCCACCTCACATCTCCTTCAGATCCACTTCTTTATTTTCAATGAAAAAAAAAATCTGATGGCCTAACAAGTTACAAAAAGACTAGGAATAATCCTCACATCAGAGTTGGTCAAAGCAATACACGAGGAGAGAAAGTATAGGGAGAGCAGGAAAAAGAGTTAGAGACACCCCCATTCTCACTGTTGGAAGTCCCTCAGCGACATGAGGATAATAATCATAAGGTATATGCCAACAACCTAGGTCACAAGACTCATAGCATGTTTATGTTTTTGTCCTTCAGACTCTGTGATCCCCTATGAGCCCAATTGACTCAGTGGGCCATGCTCTTGTTGTGTCCTTGATATCTCTGGTTCCTACAATAACGTATTCCCTCATTTCTGGGGTTCCCCTGGGTACATCATTGTCTTTGGCTATGGGTCTCTGCATCTGCCCCCATCAGACACTGGGTGATGTCTCTCTGATGACAACTGGGCTAGGCACTCATCTATGATTATAGCAGAGTATCTTTCATTGACATTTTTTTGCCTGTCATGTTTACAGATATCGTGTGTCTCTAGGCTATCTTGACTCTGGTTCATGGTAATCCAGGCAGTGTCAGGCTTGGACTTCCTCTCATGGTGTGGGCCTCAATGTGTTTTCTGGAGTGTATTTAATATTATTGGGTTAGGGTTTTCCTTCTAGTATGTTCTGTAGGGCTGGATGGCTGCATATATCCTGGGTATAGTAGTCTGGGTTGGCATCGGTGGTCTCTTAGTTTCTGCATGATATCCATCCAAACACTTCTGGATTTTATAATCTCTGCTGAGAATTCTAGTGTGATTCTGATAGGTCTACTTATTAGTTGAATGATGTTTTGGTATTAGCAGTGTCATGCACAGAACAGTTAATTTTCATGATGTCATCCCCATATAAAATAGAATCTCCGTAACCTATGAAAATGAAAAATAAACACACTTTAATGTGTGTTGAGGGAATTGAGACAAAGAAGGGACTAATTTGAGGTAAAAGATAAACTATATATAAATGCTGCAAAAATTAAAATACTTGTAATTCAATTATGATATTTTAGAATGCAACTGCATCAAAAAAGTTAACTCCTGGTCCATTAATATACCCAAAAATTTATGTAGCATTTTGACTTTTCATGATGATGAATATTTTTTTCTATAACTCCTCGTATGTCAGTTACTATTTTTTAAGTGATTTCTGAATGAATTACATGACATTATTAAAAGCAGAAAATTTGGTAGTTCTATGTGAAAGATGATTATATGCATAGTTTCTTTTCCCTCTAACTCTCTCTTTATAGGAAAGGATTTATGAGAATGATTTACAATCTGTGAGTCAATTAATTCAACAGTGGATGGCTAAAGATGGAAAATCGAGGAATCTATCAGTGGCTTAGTCCATGAGGCTGGTTGCCTCAACTCACCTTCATATACACGGAAATCCTCAAGAAGAAGGTTCTATAGTCAATGAAGAAATAGACTTGCTACCCAAGCAAAAGGGAACAGGCAAAGAGTAAAACATTCCTTCTTCTATGTCCTTGTATAGGTTTCCAGTAAGATGAGGCAAAGGTGAGTGGTTGGTTTTGCAGTATGAAGATACAGATTAAAGGTGTGTTTTTCAGCCTTACAGATTCAGAAGAGAAGTAGAGAAGACTACTTCAAATAAGGAAGAGTGCTTCACAATTGTGTCCTTAACTTGCGTGTTTTGCTTAATTCCATATGCAGTCAAGATAAAAACCAAGACTCATGATCACACCTCTTTTCAGCTTGAAAGATAATCATATCTCCTCTTTACGTTAATTTCCAAATGAAAAGAATAACCAGGTCATAGTAATGCCTAAAAATAATTTAATGACGCAGAGTACAATAGCAGACAAATTACATATTTATCCTGATCATCATTGAAGCTAACATGATAGAACTGTCCTTCATAAACGTTCCAGGTTAGCAACAACTCGGCATCGCCGTTGAGCCACTCCACAACACACCTCCCTCGTAGGGCAACCCACATGAAGCACAAGGATTCACCTCCCACCTGCTACGTGTGTGCAGGGTCCCTAGGTCTAGACCAAGCATGCTCCTTATTTGATGGCTCAGTCTCTGCAAGCCCCCTGGGGTCTGGGTCAGCTGTTTCTGTTGGTCTTCTTGTGAGGTTCCTCACACCTCCAGGGCCTTCCATCTTTTCCCCAACACTTACTCAGGATCCCTAGAGCTCTGCACCTTTCTTAGGTGCAAGTCCGAGCATCTGTCCAAGCTCATTTCTGGCTGGAGTCTCTGAGACAATGGTCAGGTTAGGGTCCAGGCAACCGGGTTTTACAGTCCCAATTCTGGGCGTTCTCAATGCGGTCAAATATCGTCCAACAGAGCCTGATATTCTTCTTCCGTGAGAGGAGCCTCGATTGTTGGTTCGATCTGCTCCCATGGGACATCTGGGTCCAGAGCGGTTGGTCCCTGTTTCTCTTCCACTGTTCTCACCTGTTGCTCCAGGAAGAGCTGGACAGGGCAGGAGTCGCTGGATTCTGGGTAGGCCTCTGTGAAGAAGGTGAGCTCGGGTCTTGACATCAACGCTTCTGCACACTGGCCTCCTGCAGAACCCGATGTCAACAAGCTGTCCCGGGAAGCCTCCTGCTCAATGCAACACGATGCTCCAGGAGCCCTTTCCGGGCCAGGAGAGGCAGGCATGTCCTCACCTTTAGCTGTGCTCCCTCCAGCGCGGGCTTTCGGCCTGGCCTTTCTGTTCTGGAACCATATGTGGACGGTGTCCTCAGGCAAACCTGTGCTCAGTGCCAGTTGCACCCTCGTGGCATAGTCTGGAGATGGAGAGATCTCAAAAGCTTGCACTAGCATGCTGATCTGTGCTGGACTAAGCCGCGTTCGAGGCCTTCTCCGTTCTGAGGGCGGGCCTCTTGCTTGTTGTACCCTGGCGACAAGCTTTTCAGGAGGCTGTTGGGAGGCTTCATGGCTGGAGCCTGCAGTGGTCTGCTTTGAGGTCTTCCTCGACATGCCAGTTCTAGTTCTGCAGTTTTGAAACCACATGCGGATGGAGGACTCGGGAACTCCGAATTCCCTGGCCAGTTCCTGCCTGGTCCTGAAGCTCGGGTAAGGTGTCTTGGCGAAAACTGAGAGCAAGACCTCCTTCTGCTTGGCCTGCCAAGCAATCTTTTGACGCCGGGATGTCTTTGTCTTACTGCAGCCACCCACATCTGCCTGATCTTCCATCCTGCCGAGGACACTTTGACAGGAGCTCTTCCTCTCCAGTGTGTACTCACAACAACACCCAGGAAAGTGCAGACTATGGCAAATGCGTAAAGGGGTCTGCTGCTCACCCTTAAATACCGACCTGAGGCCCCACCCACTCCCTCGAGGCCTCCAATTACAGGCCAAAACGTGGAACGCTCTTCTGCTTCCAAACTGTGAAACCCTTCCTTCCTCCTGCGAATTTTCCCATACCCCACCCTAAAGCAGCCTTTCAGAAACAGTTGGCCTTGTGTTCTACCCAAATTCCACTGCTTAGCTCACAGTATGCACCTGTGTTGGCCCACAAGGAGTTTGCGGGGAGAGTCTAAGGCATGGCTTCTGATGATCAGGCAAGGAGAAGAGGCATATGCCAGGAGCAGTCTTTGCCTACTTTAACAAGGTCATTCATTCAGCTCTGGCTGATGCTCAAGGAGGAACGTGGCTAGAACAGATCTTGCACTCTGCGTATGCCGTCTGCCTTAAGTTCCTTTAGAGCTCCAGTCTCCCGGTGTATGATTTCAACAATCTAAATATGGTTAGGACCCTGAAAGCCTAAGCATTTGGGCAAAGAGTAGACTTATCCTGCAGAAAGACTGCATCTGCTCCCATCAGATGCCGGGTGATGTCTCTCTGATGACATCTGGGCTAGGCACTCATCTAAGATTATAGCAGAGTATCTTTTATTGACATTTTTTTTTGCCTGTCATGTTTACAGATATTGTGTGTCTCTAGGCTATCTTGACTATGGTTCATGGTCATCCAGGCAGTGTCAGGCATGGACTTCCCCTCATGGTGTGGGCTTCAATGTGTTTTCTGGAGTGTATTTAATATTATTGGGTTAGGGTTTTCCTTCTAGTATGTTCTGTAGGGCTGGATGGCTGCATATGTACTGGGTATAGTAGTCTGGGTTGGCATCGGTGGTCTCTTAGTGTCTGCATGATATCCATCCAAACACTTCTGGATTTTATAATCTCTGCTGTGAATTCTAGTGTGATTCTGATAGGTCTACTTATTATTTGAATGATGTTTTGGTATTAGCAGTGTCATGCATAGACCAGTTAATTTTCATGATGTTATCCCCATATAAAATAGAATCTCCGTAACCTATGAAAATGAAAAATAAACACACTTTAATGTGTGTTGAGGGAATTAAGACAAAGAAGGGACTAATTTGAGGTAAAAATAAACTATATATAAATGCTGCAAAAATTAAAATACTTGTAATTCAATTACGATATTTTAGAATATAACTGCATCAGAAAATTTAATTCCTAGTCCATCAATATACCCAAAAATTTATGTAGCATTTTGACTTTGCATGATGATGAATATTTTTTCTATAACTCCTCAAATGTCGATTACTGTGGTTTAAGTGATTTCTGAATGAATTACATAACATTATTAAAAGCAGAAAATTTGGCAGTTCTATGTGAAAGATAATTATATGCATAGTTTATTTTCCCTCTAACTCTCTCTTTATAGGAAAGGATTTATGAGAATGATTTACAATCTGTGAGTCAATTAATTCAACAGTGGATGACTAAAAATGGAAAATCGAGGAATCTATCAGTGGCTTAGTCCATGAGGCTGGTTGCCTCAACTCACCTTCATATACACGGAAATCCTCAAGAAGAAGGTTCTATAGTCAATGAAGAAATAGACTTGCTACCAAAGCAAAAGGAAACAGGCAAAGAGTAAAACATTCCTTCTTCTATGTCCTTGTATAGGTTTCCAGTAAGATGAGGCAAAGGTGAGTGGTTGGTTTTGCAGTATGAAGATACAGATTAAAGGTGTGTTTTTCAGCCTTACAGATTCAGAAGAGAAGTAGAGAAGACTACTTCAAATAAGGAAGAGTGCTTCACAATTGTGTCCTTAATTTGGGTGTTTTGCTTAATTCCACATGCAGTCAAGTTAAAAACCAAGACTCATGATCACACCTCTTTTCAGCTTGAAAGATAATCATATCTGCTCTTTACATTAATTTCCAAATGAAAAGAATAACCAGGTCATAGCAATGCCTAAAAATAATTTAATGACGCAGAGTACAATAGCAGACAAATTACATATTTATCCTGATCATAATTGAAGCTAACATGATATAACTGTCCTTCAAAAACCGTCCAGGATAGAAGCAACACAGTTCAGCTTAAAAACAACTCTCCACCGCCGCTGTGCCACTCCACAACACCTCCCTCATAGGGCACCCCACAATGAGCACAAGGATTCACCTCCCACCTGCTACGTATGTGCAGGGTCCCTAGGTCCAGACCAAGCATGCTCCTTATTTGATGGCTCAGTCTCTGCAAGCCCCCTGGGGGATGGGTCAGCTGTTTCTGTTGGTCTTCTTGTGAGGTTCCTCACACCTCCAGGGCCTTCCATCTTTTCCCCAACACTTACTCAGGATCCCTAGAGCTCTGCATCTTTCTCAGGTGCAAGTCTGAGCATCTGTCCAAGCTCATTTCTGGCTGGAGTCTCTGGGACAATGGTCAGGTTAGGGTCCATGCAACGGGGTTTTATAGTCCCAATTCTGGGCGTTCTCAATGCGGTCAAATACCGCCCAACAAAGTCTGATATTCTTCTTCCGTGAGAGGAGCCTCGATTGTTGGTTCGATCTGCTCCCATGGTACATCTGGGTCCAGAGTGGCTGGTCCCTGTTCCTCTTCCACTGTTCTCACCTGTTGCTCCAGGAAGATCTGGACAGGGCAGGAGTCGCTGGATTCTGGGTAGGCCTCTGTGAAGAAGGTGAGCTCGGGTCTTGACATCAACGCTTCTGCACACTGGCCTCCTGCAGAACCCGATGTCAACAAGCTGTCCCGGGAAGCCTCCTCCTCAATGCAACACGATGCTCCAGGAGCCCTTTCCAAGCCAGGAGAGGCAGGCAGGAACTCACCTTTAGCTGTGCTCCCTCCAGCGTGGCCTTTCTGCCTGGCCTTTCTGTTCTGGAACCATATGTGGACGGTGTCCTCAGGCAAACCTGTGCTCTGTGCCAGTTGCACCCTCGTGGCATAGTCTGGAGATGGAGAGATCTCAAAAGCTTGCACTAGCATGCTGATCTGTGCTGGACTAAGCCGCGTTCGAGGCCTTCTCCATTCTGAGGGCAGGCCTCTTGCTTGTTGTACCCTGGCGACAAGCTCTTCAGGAGGCTGTTGGGAGGCTTCATGGCTGGAGCCTGCGGTGGTCTGCTTTGAGGTCTTCCTCGACATCCCAGTTCTAGTTCTGTGGTTTTGAAACCACATGCGGATGGAGGACTCTGGAACTCCGAATTCCCTGGCCAGTTCCTGCCTGGTCCTGAAGCTCGGGTAAGGTGTCTTGGCGAAAACTGAGAGCAAGACCTCCTTCTGCTTGGCCTGCCAAACAGTCTTTTGACGCCGGGATGTCTTTGTCTTACTGCAGCCACCCACATCTGCCTGATCTTCCATCCTGCCGAGGACACTTTGACAGGAGTTCTTCCTCTCCAGTGTGTACTGAGAACAACACCCAGGAAAGTGCAGACTATGGTAAATGCGTAAAGGGGTCCGCTGCTCATGCTTAAATACCGACCTGAGGCCCTACCCACTCCCTCGAGGCCTCCAATTACAGGCCAAACCGTGGAATGCTCTTCTGCTTCCAAACTGTGAAACCCTTCCTTCCTCCTGCGAATTTTCCCATACCCCACCCTAAAGCAGCCTTTCCAGAAACAGTCGACCTTGTGTTCTACCCAAATTCCACTGCTTAGCTCACAGTATGCACCTGTGTTGGCCCACAAGGAGTTTGAGGGGAGAGTCTAAGGCAAGGCTTCTGATGATCAGGCAAGGAGAAGAGGCATAAGCCAGGAGAAGTCTTTGCCTACTTTAACAAGGTCATTCATTCAGCTCTGGCTGATGCTCAAGGAGGAACGTGGCTAGAACAGATCTTGCACTCTGCGTGTGCCGTCTGCCTTAAGTTCCTTTGAGCTCCAGTCTCCCGGTGTATGATTTCAACAATCTAAATATGGTTAGGACCCTGCAAGTCTAAGCATTTGGGCAAAGAGTAGACTCATCCTGCAGAAAGACTCCTGGAATTATTTCTGAATTTCTCCTTCAGTGGCAGGCCACAGAAGGTGTCAAGTTCCCTCTTGGTTCCTCTGGTTCCACCTATTTAATCCACCATACACTTTGTCCTACTGGAGAAATTTTACAGATTCCTAGAAACTGTATGAACCTTCAGAAGCACACAGTGTGGATCCCAAGACTTTTGGGAGAGGATACTGAAGTCATTTCCTTCATTTCAAGGAACAACATTTGTTGCTGCCATTAATTTGGATCTCTGATCATTAGGCAGTGTTTTCCAGAACAAACAATATCTGGTACTGCCAAATGTGCCTGTCGTTCTTCAGGGTGTGGCTTTGCCCTAGATGGAGGAGAACAGTAACAGCTGAGCAATTCTAACCCTGCGTTATTTTTGCTGAAAGACCCCTGCCTCACCAAAAGTTAGAAGCAGCTAATGTCATTTTGTACAGCACTGTTTTGAGAAACTCTGAAGGCTACCACTGTTTTGAGAAAAACTCTGTGGGCTAGGGAGGGAACTAGAAACTTGCTGAAGAGACCCAGCTGCTGGGGATATCTGCGGTCAGGCTGCCCCAGTTGAGCCAAAAATCAATTTGTGCTGACCACGCATATGAGAAGTTTGTGAGACTGTTCCAGCTGAGATAAGCCCTAAGAGAAATAGTAAGACTGTTCCAGGTGAGATAGGAGCCTTAAGACAAACAACAGGTGGCAGTCCCAAGATTGAGAGTCATCATGACCGTCCCGACCACCCAGTTCCTGATATCATGGTTTCCCTGCCAAACTCTGACTCAAATTGCAGTTTCATGTAAATGTACCAATCAGCTCTCTGTAACCATGCTCCTTGCTTCTGTAACCGCGCTTTTGCTCTGAGACCCTATAAAAAGCCCAGCTTTCCCCTCAGGGGGCGCGCAAGTCTTCAGAGAGACTTAGCCGCCCCAGGTACCTGTGTACTAAATAAAGCCTCTTGCTGTTTGCAGCTGAGACCCCTACCCAGGGACCACCGACCCAAATTCGGGAGGTAAGATTGCCGGCAGAACTTGTTTGTCTGTGCGTGTCAGTTGGTTTCGTTTCTGTCTTGAGTGTTTGCATCTGAATCTGAGGATCTGAGGCTTGCCCCAAGTCATCTGTATTGCGGAAATCGAAAGGAGTTGACGGACTTGGACTTTCTTTCCGTGGCTCCTGGGAGACGTCTCAGGAGTGTTCTGTAGGGAGCCGTTTTCTCCGTTCCCATCTGAGTGGGGAGAGAGCCGATTTCTCGGCTCTCATCTGTTTGGAAGCACGAGCTGACTCGGACTTCTCAGGGCCTCGCCCCTGTCCGAAGGCTAAGTGCTTCATCTGGGAGACGGAGGAACCGGACCTCCGACACAGTCTCCATCTGAATTTTTGCTTTCAGTTTTGTGTCTTGTGTTGTGTTCTCTCTGTCTGATTTTTGTAGTAAGTGTAATAAGTGTTTTCTATCAATCTAAAAAAAAAAAAGGACACCTTCTGTTCATCTGAGTGGCCGACCTTTAACGTCGACTGGCCACAAGATGGCACCCCAGATGGGAGAGTTCAAGAGGGCGTGAAACCGTTCCCCGTTCCTCCCGACCCCTCTACCCGTGCGTCGTTTCCCCCGTTCCCGAGTCCCGCCGCCGCCATTTCCCCACCCGGGGGGGGCGCTCCGGCGGCGGGCGTGGGGTGGAGCGGGGGCGCGGGGCGGTCCCAGGGTGGGGTGGGCGGGGGACCGCCCCCCCGCCTCGGCGAGCGGCCGCCGCTGGGCGCACTTCCACCGCGGCGGTGCGCCGCAACCGGCTCCGGCCCGGTTGGGGAAGGTGGCTGGGGGGGGGACCGGCGTCGCACTCGTGGCGCGCCGGGTCCATCCCGCCCCGAATGTTACAGCCCCCTCCCCCCCCCGCGGCAGTGCTCGCCGAATCCCGGGGCCGAGGGAGCCAGATACCCGTCGCTGCGCTCTCCCCCCTGCTGGCGCTCCAACCCCCGCGGTCGCACGGGGTCGGCGGCGTCCCAGCCCACCTGGGACGATTGTCAGCAGCTGTTATTTTAGTCCCGGGAAAATTTGGCCAGCTGGTGGACGTTAATTCTCATTTCCTTCTAGGTTAAAAGGATAACTTATTTTAATTGGTTAATTGGTATTGGTTTTAGAAATTAAATTGCTTACACTGGTAAATTCTGGTTTTAAAATCTGGTTTTGATTTTAAAGATTATGCTATGACTTCTCTCTTACAAAAGGGGTACTTTGTTTTAATATTGCAAAAACGGGTTTTAAAAATGTTTAAATGTTTAAGGCTGTAAAATGTTTAAAGTTTATCAGGCATTTGGGTATGACAATGATCTTGGGTATTTTATTAATTTTACTAAATAAAACCCTGCCGTATTGTTTGTGCTAACTGAAAAAATTGCAGTTTTTAAAATGTATCTTGTGGAGAGCTGTTTGCTTGTTAAGCTGATTTGTGACCATCTTATCTGCTACAGAAAAGTTATTTTAAAAAATTGGCAGTTTCAAAACTCCTCTTTATAGTAATGTATAGAAAGCAAATCGTACGTAGACTCTGGGCTTCTGCAGGATTATGTCAAAATGGAAAGAATTTTAATGAGAGTTTTTATGTTGTCTGGAAAGCAAGAAAGTAAGCATGTCTGGTTAAGCCAGAAAAAGAAAGCTAGGAACCTAAAGGTATGGAATGTTGCAGAAGGTTAGTGGATGTATTATAAAAAGCCAGAGAATTAATAAGGGAAAAATTCTAGCTGATAGGTTTGGTATGGCTAAAGTAATTCTTACAGTTTAAAATTATTCTGTTATGCGGTTGTTTCTAAAGCTTGTTTGATCACTGGGAACTTTTGGTTGTGGGGGATTATTGATGCTCCACAGTGTTTGCTGCATCATCAACAGCACCTAATGGCTATTTTTGGTATTGTCAGTCATAGCCTGTGCTAACACATGGCTAGCTGCCATGATGGTTCAGGGATAGAGAGCACATAAAGCTGTAGTATTGCTGCCATATTTGTTTAGGACTTCCAGCTGAGTTCAGTTACACGTGGCCAGCCGCCATGCTGGTTCAGAGATAAAGAGGGTGGAGACATTAGTTTACCACCATTTTGTTTAGGTCTCTCAGTTATGTTCAGTCCTCTGATTAGTGTTAAGTGCAAAGCTTTTTACTGTTCAATTTTAATACAAAGTGGTAGGATCAGCAAGATTTGCTAGCCCCTCTATAAACTGTATCTGATTAAAATGTTTGCTTTAATTTTAGTTCAGAAAGAGCAGACTTAAAGCTATGCTAACGACTGCAGTTGGTTAAGATGTTGAGCTCTACCTAGTCTCCTTGTTCAAGTTTTTTTTTACGGTTAAGCCTAGGATGGGTAACTATAAAGTTTGCCTATTTGTCTTAAAATATATAGTTCTAAAACATGCATCTCAGAAATATGCTAGAACTAGATTAAACAGCATTCTGTTTTATAGGACACAGTTTAAAACAGATGATAAAAACAAAGAGTAACTCAGATATGCTGGCCCTCAAGCTTATCAGAGATCTGATGAATATGGCATTTTAATATATGTAAGTTTATTGTGGCAGAAAGTCCCAAAATCCTGGCAGTAGCTCCCCCAAGGTCTCCGAGAAGATTTGGGCACAATGACAGATGACTGCTACTCTGGATTGTGGTATGCTAACCACTGGGCAATATTGCCTCAACTGGCCCACTGCTAAGGCCCAGCCAAAACTGTGGACACCTGGAGTCAATGTTTCACGTTGCTAAGGGCAAGGTGAGGCCATTCTCTCATTTCTTTCTCCACAGAAACAGTCTCTCATCTTATGTGCCTGGCAGAACTGCCTCTGTTCAGGATGCCATGAGACAAAGGAGCCAGGGACACTGCCTAGGTAATGGACTAACTAGTCATCCCTGTCATTTTAATTGGCACATAAATTGGTATATTTAGTTTATAATTTGTCCTTCTCAGGTCTCTGAACACCTTGACGGCTATGCTAAGCTTACAGTAGCTTTGCAGCTGGAGAGAAGACAATTAAATCGACTGTTAGCTCATTGATCAGTTCATTAACTAAAACTACTAGGTACTAAATAAATGGAGCTTATGTAGGGTTTGAGGATACAGGAGTTTAGGTTATAAAAATCTATAAAAATCTAGAGTGTTATTTGGTCTGAAAAAAGATTTCAGGGTTAATAAATGCAAAAGATTAGAGAGTCTAAATAATTTTTTTAAAAAGTATATAAGTTATCAAGAGATAAAAATATTTTAAAAGCAGATTAAAATGAGAGATACTTTAAATCTCTCCCCTCTTTGCTACTGTTGTGCTTATGTTATAAGATTTTAAAAGTTCAGAGTTTTGGCATTGATCAATAAAGTTCTGATAAGTTAATGGAGCAATAACTGTTTATTATTCAGTCACCAGGTTAAGATTTTAATTTCCTTTGGTTGGCTTCTGGAGATAGACTTAAAGGTGCTTCTTATTATTTTAAAAACATCTGTTTAATGCGTGTATCTGACCCAAAATTCATAGCTTTTAGTATGGTATTCTTAATATCTGCCATTTTGGGGGTAGATTTTAACACAGAAACATCTTAAACCTATTCCTTCTAGTTGCTTTGTTAAAAAAGAAAAGTACAAGCAGTTTCTCACGCAGGCAATTTTACTTAGCCAAAATATAGGAGGGTTTACTAAAGGTTGCACAGAGCCTGCTGTCTGGTTACTATGGTTGCACGGAGTTTCTCAGGGTCAGAGCAGTCCACTGTAAGACCACCAAGGTCAGTCTGTGAGAGACTGGACTTTGAAAAATAGCCAAGAAGCTGAGTTCCGCTGCTCAGATGCCGTTAACTCCAAAAAGGCTGCCACATGGACACACTTACGTTGTTTATAAAAGATATAAAACAAACAGCTGACTGGTACCAATTCTGTTGGATATAGTTTTTATCTGTTACTCTCAAAATGTTGCTGTATTAGATTTGCTGATATATTACTTTTCTGAGTTTCCTTTTGTATACCAAAAATTTATATGAGTTTATAAAAATCAAAAGGTCATAAGACCTAGATCTGGCATAGCTCAAATGGATCCCAGAAGAGTTTTTCCCTGGTGTTGGGATTCCTCACTTTTTCCATTTAACAGACAAATCTTAACTTCTGTCTCTAGTCTGAATTTGTCTCAGCAGATTTTCACCTGGTTGACTCTGGGCTGCAAACTGAAATCTGGACTTCCTGGAAACTGACATGATTGCTCCCTGCCTCTTCGGGTGGATCAACTAACCAGATGCTTGGGACTTCCCCATTGCCCAGCCTTTGACTGGCATTGCAGCCTTCCTAGCCTCTGATGCCTACGGTCCAACGGTCAGCTCGAAGAAGCTCCAGAAGACGGATCTACGCCCAAATCCTCCCTGGCAGGCTGAAATGCTAAGTCAAAAGGGGCTCCCTGGCATTAGCTATTATCTTGGGCATCTGCTTAGCTGAAATGGACACTAATATTGCAGCAACTGGGTTAAAAGCCTAGAGAGACCCTGTAATAGTTCTCCTTGGCTTAAAGAAAGACTCAGACAGAGACAGCAGTTCTTTGAGTCAGGACAAAGCTGGTACGAGAGTTGGTTCAATAAAGCCACTGGCTCTCTGTCATACAAGCATTGGTGTTAACCCAGCAGTATCATCAGTTTAAACAGCAGGAGACAGAAATTAACTCTCCCTAGGCTCTAGAATGAAAGATTCCATTCTAAGTTAGAAGAAAAAGGGGGGAATGAAAGACCCCCACTTCACCCCAAGTTAGAAGCAGCTAATGTCATTTTGTACAGCACTGTTTTGAGAAACTCAGAAGGCTAACACTGTTTTGAGAAACTCTGTGGGCTAGGGAGGGAACTTGCTGAAGAGACCCAGCTGCTGGGGATATCTGCGGTCAGGCTGCCCCAGTTGAGCCAAAAATCAATTTGTGCTGACCACGCATATGAGAAGTTTGTGAGACTGTTCCAGCTGAGATAAGCCCTAAGACAAATAGTAAGACTGTTCCAGGTGAGATAGGAGCCTTAAGACAAACAACAGGTGGCGGTCCCAAGATTGAGGGTCATCATGACCATTCCGACCACCCAGTTCCTGGTATCCTGGTGTCCCTGCCAAACTCTGACTCAAGTTGTGGTCTCATTTAAATGTACCAATCAGCTCCCTGTAACTATGCTTCCCGCTTCTGTATCTGCGCTTTTGCTCTGAGACCCTATAAAAAGCCCAGCTTTCCCCTCAAGGGGCACACAAAGTCCTCCGAGAGACTTTGTCGCCCCGGGTACCCATGTATCAAAATAAAAGCCTCTTGCTGTTTGCATCCGAATTGGTCTCGTTGATCCTTGGGAGGGAGTCTCCCTGACAGAAGACACCCATTGAGAGTCTTTCACACTGTAGCCACTCCAATTGCTGCCCCTTTCACACCTGGTACCTTCACTAACCAGATGCAAGCAGCTTTCAGGGAGCCATGGCTTCTAGTGGTAACTGATCTCAGGGCTGAAACCAGCCCCTCACCGAGGCCGCTTAGGTCAACCTACCCACCATTGCCCAGTGCAACACAGATTCTCTGCACTATGTGGACATTGCCATCCATGCAACAACAAGGGAGTTCACTCAGTGGGCCTGATGTGGTCACTATCTCCTGTGAGCAGTCATGGGAGGTTATGCTTGATCTTTACTTCTACATAGACTCAGAGGAAAATGAGAAAGAGTAGCAGGCTGCTGCTGAGAAGGCCATGAGCAAGGAGGAATTCCAGGGTGAATGGACTGTGCCAGTTCCTGAGTTCACTGTCTCTCGTCCCGAGGTGGCAGACTGGTCTGAGGGTATGCAGGTGCCCTCTGTACCCATCAAGCAGTTCCCTACTGAAGACTGGAGTACCCAGCCAGCCACTGAATATTGGTCAGTTCTCCCACAGCACAGGGTACTGAGTGGGTTGGAGCCACTACTGAATGGTCCTGAGCAACTCTGCAGACACCTGAGCAAAGGGAAAATAGGTGGA
The DNA here is from genome assembly GCA_036365155.1 of Meriones psammophilus. Taxonomy (NCBI): domain Eukaryota; kingdom Metazoa; phylum Chordata; class Mammalia; order Rodentia; family Muridae; genus Meriones; species Meriones psammophilus. The sequence goes on along the minus strand of JAEOAE010001736.1, from coordinate 43,159 downwards.
AGGAAAATCAAGTTCCTAAAAGCTAAACACACACACACATACACACACACACACACACATTTTACAAACTATAATTTTGAATATTGGGTGTAATGGTGCACTTCTTTAATCTTGGCTTTCAGGAGGTTGGGGCACAAGGATTTTAAGCTTGGGGTATATAGTGAGATTATCTCAACAATAATGACAACACAACAGCAACCAGAGTCTGTTTTGAGGCTGGGGCTTGTAGCTCAGTGGTAAAGCATGTGCTAATCATGCACAGGACAGCTCTAGTTTCCATTGTCAGCTCCAAAATATCAACAACAAAAGCAGAATATTGGGGCTCAGAGGTTAAAAGGACTGGCTGCTCTTCCAGAGGTCCTGAGTTCAAGTCCTAGCAACTACATGGTGGTCCACCATGACTTATACTGAGATCTGATGCCCTCTTCCAGCATGCAGGTGTATATGCAGATAAATTTAAAAAAATAACAAAACAAAAACCCTCGGTTGGAGAGGTTAAGAACACTAGTCACTCTTCTAGAGCGTCTGAGTTAAATTCCCAACAACAACCTGATGGCTCCCAACCATCTATAATGGAATCTGGTGCCCTCTTCTGGCACTGCATACAGAATAAACAAATAAATCTTTTTAAAAAATAGCAAAAGCAGAGTATCATCTCAACTAAAGAATGTGGTGGATGGGCTAGAAGAACAGGAAGGAAAGAATGGTGGTAGCACCCAGGGTAGAGCTTGCAGCAGATTTCCTCACCATCCACACCCTCCTCCCCACTCCAGCATGCAAACACACTGCACCAACATAGCCAGCTTTTTGGAAATGTACCCTGTTCAGGTGCTCAGGATCTGCCTTCAAGGGACCTTGCCTTTGTTCTAATATTCTGCTAAAGCTCTCGAAATACTTAAATTTTGTGCTGGACTCTAATTATGTAGCCATGGCCTGTTTGCCAAACATGCAATCTAAGTAAGAGCAGCCTGAAAAACCTCAAAGTACCTATTTATACTGTAGCCAGTGCAGTCACGGGTACATAAAAAATATCAAGACTCAATGGCCTAGGACACAGTCTGTTAGCCATCTCTGAATTTCTATTTCCTGCACCACAAACATAGTTCAAACTGAAAATGTGTGATTATACACAACTTTTTTTTTTTCTCAAGACACGGCTTTTCTGTGTAGCCTTGGCTGTCTTGGCTGTGTAGACCAGGCTGGCCATGAACTTACAGTGACCCACATGCCTCTGCCTTTCTGAGTGCTGGGCTCACAGGTGTGCACCATTGTGCCTGTCTTATAGGCTTAATTTTAAGACAGGGTCAATAGCTTGCTTTTTGTCTTTAGATTTTCTTTATAAGGGCTTGGGATGTAGCTCAGTTGGTAAAGTCTTGCTTTGCATCCATGAAACCTTGCTTTTGGTACACACTGAAATCCCAATAAAGGAGGTATAGTCAGGAGAATCAGAAGTTCAACGTCACCTTTGTTTGCTTGGCAAGTTTGAGGCTAGCCTGAGATACGTAAAACTTGATCTTAAAAATAAGTTTTACATATATAAAGCCATCTTTTACATACATGGAACCAATGAACAGGGAAACAGGTAAGGAAGGTATTATAAACTATCCAGATGGGAGATGACAATAATGTGAGGGTGACGTGAACAAGTGGGAAGTAGGAGCAACAGGATGAATGACGCATGTGGGCCTGAGAGAAAGGCCAGTATCAAGGGTAGCAGTCATTGAGATTCTTGCTTAGCAACTGCATGTTTTGAGATATGGCAGTGCATCAGGGAAATTTCCACATATCTCAGTCTCCTAAGTTATGGGTTGGGAGAAGAAATCTGAAGGAGCCTTAGTTGTGGCTGCAGTAAATATGATCAAATCCAACTCTCAGACTGCCTGCCTGAACAGTAGTGGCTAACCACAGGAAGCACTTGCAATGACTGTACAGTGAAACCACTTAACCCACCACAGTTCACATGGGGAGTACCAGGGTGAGAAATTCTCCCCACTAGTAATCAGTTCCATCTTGTCTTGTAAGGCAAGAAAGGCTGTCTTCTCTCTTGTATAGCTTTATCACTTGAGGCTCCCAGCCCTCAGCAAAGCAAATCTGAACTTGCATTGTTCTCTCCCCTGTTAGTGAAAGATGATGGTAGTTATCTTAGGGGGTGGGATGGCCTTGAGCCAACTTCAGCAATCAGGCTGCCCTGTCCAGGCTTATCGGTTTCAGCAGCCTGGCAGTTGTTGGATGAGAAAGCAAAGTATATCTTCAGTGGATGTTAATGTGTTCATGTGTAGATAGAAACACACAGTAGCTTTAGGCCTTTACCTTATGTCACTGGAAAACTTCATTTAAAAAACAGCCATTTAAATGTCCACAAGTCTATCTAAGACCTTAATAGAATAAATTTAGTCAAGAAGGTAGTGCTCAATTCTAGGTTTGGAAAACAACTTTGATAAAGAAAAAAGAATGAAATTAAAATAAACTTGCAGGGTGGGAATGCAGTTTAGTATTAGTAGGAGAAAGAGTGATTACCTTGTTTATCTATTCTATTACAATGTTTGCAAATAGAATTTAAACAATATGCATTTAAAGAGTCAATAGGGGCTGGGGAGACAGCTCAGTGGTTAAGATAAGTTGATTCTCATCCAAACAACTAAGTTTGTTTCCTAGCATCAATGCTGGGTAGCTCACAATTGCCTCTAACTCCAGCTCTGGGGGCTGAGACACATTCTTTTGGCCATCACAGGCACACACATACATATGTACACACAAAGAGTTATACACACACAAAATAAACATAAATCTTTAAAAAATTGCAAGATTAGAGTCTCACAACAGCGTAATGCAGCCATGACCATTCAGCCCTTTACAGCCATTGAAGCAGGACAGTCTCCCCAAGCATGGTTGGCTACCATAAAAAGCCAAAATGTTACGCTCAGGATGCGAGGCTAAGCACTGCACTCAGGGTCAGCCACCTTGGACCCAGAGAAGAGCATGTCTGATTGCATGCGGGTTGATGCCCCAGGTCCCGCCTCTGAGAAAAAGGTATCAGACGGGTCTGATGCTCTTTGGGTGGATGACACCTAAATGAACATCAGTACAAAGTCCCAATTTATTTCTAATAGCAGAGATCAGACCTCTACTCTTGCCTGATGCATCCAAAACAAAAAGGGGGAACTGTAGAGACCTGCGTAATGCCGCGCCTGAAAGATGGAGCTGGTTTACGCCTTCCACCTTCCCGGTGGTGAGTGCTCTCTGCCACAAACAACTCCACATTTGGCTAAGGCTGAGGATCTGGCTTGCTTCCATGTATGTGGACCTATCTGCATTGCCCACGTGGCATGCTGAGGTTGACTACCCAGAGGCTATTTAAAGTGGGCTGGCTTTCCCCAGGGTCAGATGATTGTTCAAGGTTCCTGAATAAACTGCATTGAAAAAAAAGAAAAGAAAAAGAAAGCTACATGTTATTTATCTAAAAAAAAAAAAAAATTAAAATGAGAACTCTATCATTACAAAGTCAACCCAAAATGGATCAAAGGCCCAAATATAAGAGCTATAATTATGTGTAGCTTACATAGAGGTGGACCTTCATGATGTTAAATTGAACAGTGGATTCCTAGATATCACACAAAAATCAGAAAATCAAAAGAAGTTTGGACTTCATCAAAGTAAAATACTTTTGTGAACCAAAGGACAATATCAAGAAGAGAACATGACAGTGAACATAAAGAACAGCTACAGAGCTTATATTTGATAGAAATCTAGTTTTTAGAGCATGAAACACAACAAAAACAAACAGGGATGGGCTAGGGGTATGGCTCAGTACAACAGAGCTTGCCTAGTATGGGGAAAGCCAAGGGTTAGACCCTCAGCAGGGTGGATTAAGGGTGTGGTTAGGCAAAGGACTTGAATAGACATTTCTCCAAAGAGGACTTAGAAATGGCAGACACACAGGAAAAATGCTGAACACCACGAGTCATTCAAGAAATATAAATCAGGAGGAGAGTAAGACATCTACTCAGGTAGGCCTGGTGGTAAATTCCATATTGTTAACCTCAGTATTGTGGGTGAAAATTAGGCAGGAGGATCTAGAGTACAAGAGTAAACTAGGTTACAGATTTGTTAGGTCTCTAATGAGACCCTGTCTTAACAGCAACAGCAAAGGTTAATAATTCATACTTATTGGGCCAGGCAGTTGTGGAGCACTCCATTAATCCCAGCACTCACTCAAGAGTACAAGGCAGACAGATCTCTGGGTTTGAGGCCAGACTGTCTACAGCGTGAGTTCCAGGGTTACACGGAGAAACCCTGTCTTAAAAAGCAAGCAAACAAAAATTAAATCAAAACAACAAAAACCCCAAACAAACAAACAAACAAAAAGAAATCTATAAGTCTGAAGATGTCTATAATATTTAAAAGAAAACAAGTGTTGACAAAGATATAAAGTTAGAAATAAAGTTAGAATCCCTGTTCAGTGCTGATAGATAAAATCATTACCATATGTAAATTCACTACTGTCTAGTAGTGCTACTTCTAAGAATATACCAGGAGAATTGCAAATTGGTACTCAGATACTTTTTTTATTTTAAGATTTATTTATTTTATATATGTGAGTGCTCTATCTGCATGTACACCTGCATGCCAGAAGAGGGCAACAGAGCCCAATACAAATGGTTATGAGCCACCATGTGCTGGGAATTGAACTCAGGACCTCTGGAAGAGCAACCAGTGCTCTTAACCACTGAGCCATCTTTTTAGCCCCACTCACATACTTTCTATACATGGTCATGGTACTAGACAGAAACAATGCCACAAACCACCAGTGGATAAGCAAAGCCTGATCTGTACATACAATGGAAGGTTATTCAACAGTAAGGGAGAATGCAGTACTGATGCTCAGATGTGGTCAAAAGCAGTACTAATGATACAGCAGGGATAAAACTAGGAAACAAGCCAGGTGATGGTGTGAATCCTAGCACTCAGGAGGCAGAGGCAGGCAGAATCTCTGTGAGTTCAAGGCCAGCCTTGTCTACAAAGAGAGTTCCAGAACAGCCAAGGCTACATAGATAAACCCTATCTCAAAAACCAACCAATCAACAAGCAAAAACCAAAAAACCTAGGAAACAATATACCAGACAAGAATAATTCAAGTTATAAGAAAGAGGCAAACCCATAGGATCAAATAGCAAATGGTTATTGCCAGGGCCTAGAGAGAGAAATGGTATTGTCTGTTTAATGGATTTTGGGTGGGTGAAGAAAATGTTTTGAAACTAGACAGATGTATTCATTGTCCAACGTTGAGATATGTTAAATGCCACTGGAGTGTATATTTAATGTTATGATATACAAGTTTTATCCCAGGAATAAAATAGATTTTTTTTTATTTTATGTGTTTGGATTTTGCATGTTCATGTTCCATATGCATGCCTGTTTCTGGAGGAGACAAGAGGAGTATCCCATGTACCTGGTATTACAGACGGATGGTTGTGAACTGTCAAGAGAAATCTGGGAGTCAAATTTGGTCTTTGGAAGAGCAACACAGTGCTCTTAAGTGCATAGTCATCTCTCCAGTCCCTTATCCCTAAGTTCAAAAAATAAGTAAAATTTAGGGAAAAAAAAAAACACACTAATAATTAAAAAAAAAAAATAACACGCATGTGGTGTCCCACCCCTCTTGTAGCTTCAGAGAACACAAGGGAGGTTACAGGGGGCCAACTCTGACTCATAAGGAAGGACTTTCTAACTGGGCTTTTAATGAGATTACTCTTTACTGAAAAGATGGCTGAAGAGCTCCCAAGGACATGACTGGGAAAATGTCTATATGAGTTATTTTGAAAACCATCCTACTCTTCATCACTTCAGTTCTGCTGACTCCTCTGTCTGACTAGCAGCCATTTACAAAGGAGGTCCTGAGTTAAAGCACCCCCCCCAGTTCCAATTCTTCTAGCATGGCCCAGCCTAATCTGCTCAGACCCCTGCTGAAAAAGTCTGCCCTGTCACTGGGAATATAGCTTAATGGTAGAAGGCTTTCCTAGCATGTATGAAATCGTAAATTCAGTTACCAGCATGGAATCTGGAAGGGAAACGCTGGGCCATAAATGAGAACTAGTCAATGAGAGCAGCTGAGCTGATGACTCTTTGGACTCTTTGACTTCACAGCTTTAGTCACGATCTTCCAGCTAGTCATTATCAGATGGTGTATGTGTTGCACTAAGTACATTGCCATCTCCCATATATAATATATTAAGGATCAAACCCCTCAGCGAATGATGGTCTCACAAAGATAATTTCTAAACCACGGGTTCTGAAAACTTCAGTCTTAATTTGCATACATATTCTACTACTAAACTTCATGATCATTAAGCTGTGACAAAGGAAACTCATACAAGTGTTGTACCAGCCAAATTTGAAAACATCATTAGTGGATATTTTGTGAACAGGGACTGTTTCTGAAATGAACTGATTGGCCTGCTCTTTGATCACCTCCCCTTGATGGGGAGCAGCCTTACCAGGCCACAGAGGAAGACAATGCAGCCAGCCCTTATGAGACCTGAGGGACTAGGATCAGAATGAAGGGGAGGAAAACCAGCCCTATCAGTGGACTGTCGGGGGGGCATGGGTGGAGAAGGGGGAGGGTGGATGGGATTGGGAGAGGAGGAGGGAGGGAGATACAGGGGGGATACAAAGTGAAAAAATTGTAACTAACGAAAATTTTAAAAAAAGAAATAAAAAATAAACTCAATTGACTTGGATGATCTCTAGACTGGACAAAGACTCCCATGAATTTATCTGATTGCACGTTTGCAATAAAGTAACTTGGAAGTTAATACCTGCTTCAGCTACCAGAACTTTGAGACAAAAAAGAAGTGATATTCAGGTGGGCAGGGCTCCCGGGGGAAAGACAGGACCATTTCAGGAGGATCCCTGGGATGCCCTGATGCCCTGCTCCTGGGAGGAACCCAACTCTCTTGGGCACTCAGAAGAAAGCCCAAGGTGAACGCTCCCAGCCCAGGCAGTCCAGAAACCATAGGCTCCTCTGAAGATTACACAAGTTTTTTCCTCCCCCGCCAGCTCGGTGGCATGTTTCTAAAATCCCTATCTGCACAACATAAACAGGAAACGTGCAGTCAGAAAGCCTTGGCGGTGCAAATTTCAAGCTTCCAGCCGAGGGCGGGAGAATCTCTGCTGCGCGGCCAGTGGCAAGCAGGCAGCAGAAAAGAGCAAACTTTGCAAGTGACCACGCGCCCCTCCACAACCTTCTTCCCGCATTGCAAAAGGGAGAGAGAAGGCGGAATGAAAGACCCTCGCTCCAGTAGAATAAAGAATAGGGGAGGGGGGCGTTGAAGCAGAGGCCCGGCCTCTAAGAGCTCAGCCTTGGTGGCAAGAATGTGCCCAGCCGCCCACTTCCCTTGCAGCCTGTCTGAGCAGCCTCGGAGGAACCCTAAGGCCGAGCCCTCTGAGGGTGGGTGGGGGAGGGGCTTTTGCTAGGCACAGCGCAGGCGCAGTGCGCGCCTCCATTGTCCAGCGTAACAGAAGCGCCATTGCTATGGCAACAGCCGCCAAAGGGAAAAGGCTGAGCACGTCCACGGCCAGGTGGACAATGGTGGCCAAGAGGGCAGCGACGGGAACCCTCTTCCCGGGCGAGGTGGCGGCTGTCATAGCTCGGCTAGTGGACTACTTCCTAGTGGTAGGCTGAGACCAGGAGAAGCCAGGTAAGGGTGTGGGGCGGGCACCGCCCCCGCCCCCGGGCTCCGCCTCCGTTGCAGGCTCCGCCCCCGTATCCGCCTCCGCCCCCAGTAGGCTCCGCCTCTGCTCCCCCGGACTCCACCTCCCTCCTTCCCCAGGCTCCGCCTACACCTCAGACTCCACTCCCCGCCTCGGGCTCCAACCAATTGGCACAGAACTAAACAAAGAATATTCAACAGTGAAATCTTGAATGGCTTAGAAGCACTTAAAGAAATGCTCACCTTCCCTCATCATCAGAGAAATGAAAATGAAAATGACTCTGAGATTCCATCTCATACCAGTCTGAATGATTAAGATAAAAAATCTCAAATTGTAGCACATCCTGGTGAGGATGAGGACAAAGGGGGACACACTTTCAATACTGGTGTGAGTGTAAACTTTTACAAGCACTTTGGGAAACGATCTGGCGCTTTCTCAGAAAATTGGGAAGACCTAGGTATACCACTACTGGATATATACCCAAAAGAGGCTCTACAAAAGGACACTTAATCAACTACGAGATTCATAGCAGTTTTATTTGTAGTAGCCAGAATCTGGAAACCACCTAGAAGTCCCACAACTGAAGAATGGATAAAGAAACCATGGCACATTTACACAAAAGATAATACTCAGCCATTAAAAACAAAGCAATCAACTACCACTGCTTTCCCCAGCCAGCGGTGAGATTTTTTTTTAATTCTCTGTTTCTTATCAGGGAAAGAAATCTTGCTCTTAGCATGCAGACACACCCTACCCACTCCACCCCATTCCCTCCCCCCATATCGGCTGCATATGACAACAACTTTACATTTGGGTCGGGACAAGTTTCTCTAGGATTATAGTTATCAGATTAGAATAGGATAGAATATTGTCATAGTGATTATGATATTTAAGGAGACCACAGGCCACAAATGCACACCCTCATGGTTTTATAAATGGCAAATGTGCCCAGGTCAGGCCTGCACAGTTAGATGATGAGAGACACTAAGGGTGAGGAAAGGAAGACCCCCTCCTTCTCTCCAGAGATGCTCTCCAAGTTCAGACACACCCAGGAACCTTTGCGGAGGAATTCATCCAAACCTTTCCTGGATGAGAGGAGTTCTGGAGGAGTTTCAAATTCCCTGCAGTCACTAGAGAGGTTAGTGCCACCTGAATTCACTTTTCCAACTGCTTGAGAAAAATTTGAAGGCACTGCTGAACTGATGACCCTTTGGACTCTATGAGTTCACAGTTCTAGTCACTAGCTTTCTGCTAGTCATTGGCAGAGGGTTTAGATGTCGTGCTAAGCACATTGGCATCTGCTATATACAATATATTAAGGATAAAACCCCTCAGCAAATGATGTCCTCACTAAAATAATTTCTAAACCAAAGGTCCCGAAAACTTCGGTCTTAATTTGCATACATATTATACTACTAAAACTTCCTAATCATTATTAGTGAGAAAGTAAACTCATCCAAGTGTTGTGCCAGACAAATCTGAAAACATTAGTAGTGGATATTTTGGGAACAGGGACTGTCTCTGACATGAACTGATTGTCCTGCTCTTTGATCTCCTCCCCTTAAGGGGGGAGCAGCCTTACCAGGCCACGGAGGAAGACAATGCAGCCAGTCCTGATGAGACCTGATAAACTAGGATCAGAAGGAAGGGGAAGAAAACGTCCCCTATCAGTGGACTGGGGGAGGGGCATGGGTGGAGAGGGTGGAGATGGGGGAGAGTGGGTGGGATTGGGAGGGGAGGTGGGAGGGAGCTACAGGGGGAATACAAAGTGAATAAATTGTAATTAATAAAAATTAAAACCTTAACAATATAAAAAATGAACTCAATTGACTTGGATAATCTCTAGACTCGACAAAGAGCCCCATGAATTTATTCAATTGTGCTTTTGCAGTAGAGCAACTTGGAAGTTAACACCTGCTTCAGCTACCAGAGTCTTGAGACAAAAAAGCAGTGAAAGTCAGATGGGCAGGGCTCCCGGGGGAGAGACAGGACCATTTCAGGAGGATCCTAGGGATGCCCTGATGTCCTGTTCCTAGGAGGAACCCAACTCTCTTGGGCACTCAGAGGAAAGCCCAAGTTGACCGCCCAGAAATCATAGGCTCCTCTGAAGATTACACATATCTTTTCCTCCCCCTCTAGAGACTTGGATAATCTCTAGACTGGACTAGAGGCCACAAATTTATTCACTTGCACTTTTATAGTAGAGCAACTTGAAATTAAACACCTGTTTCAGCTACCAGAGCCTTGAAACAAAAGAGCAGTGAAAGTCAGGTGGGCAGGTCTCCCTGGTGAGAGACAAGACCATTTCAAGAGGATCCCAGGGATACCCTGTTCCTAGGTAGAACCCAACTCACCTCGGGCACTCAGAGGAAAGCCCAAGCTGACCACCCCCAGCCCAGGCAGCACAGAAACCATAGGCGCTTCTGAAGATTGCGCAAGTCTTTCCCAGTTCGGTGGCACGTTTCTAAAATCCCCATCTGCACAACGTAAACAGGAAACGTGCAGCAAAAAGCCTCAGCGATGCAAATTCCAAGCTTCCAGCCGTGGGCGGGAGAATCTCTGCTGCGCTGCCAGTGGCAAGCAGGCAGCAGAAAACGGCAAACTTTCCAAGTGATCCCACGCCCCTCCATGCCCTTCTCCCCAAAAGGGAGAGAGAAGGCAGAAGGAAAGACCCCCGCTCCAGGAGAATAAAGAATAGGGGAGGGGGGCGTTGAAGCAGAGGCCCGGCCTCTAAGAGCTCAGCCTTGGTGGCAAGAATGCGCCCGGCCACCCACTTCCCTAGGAGTGTGTCCTCGCGTTCTCGGAGGAACCTGAAGGCCAAGCCCTCTCGGGTGGGTGGGGGAGGGGCTTTCGCTAGGCACAGCGCAGGCGCAGTGCGCGCCTCCATTGTCCAGCATAACAGAAGCGCCATTGCTATGGCAACAGCCGCCAAAGGGAAAAGGCTGAGCACGTCCACGTCCAGGTGGACAATGGTGGCCAAGAGGGCAGTGACGGGAACCCTCTTCCCGGGCGAGGTGGCGGCTGTCATGGCTCGGTTAGTGGACTACTTTATCGTGGTAGGCTGAGACCAGGAGAAGCCAGGTAAGGGTGTGGGGCGGGCACCGCCCCCTGGCTCCGCCTCCGTTGCAGGCTCCGCCCCCGTATTCCGCCTCCGCCCCAGTAGGCTCCGCCTCTGCTCCCCCGGACTCCACCTCCCTCCTTCCCCAGGCTCCGCCTACGCCTCAGACTCCACTCCCCGCCTCGGGCTCCAACCCCCCGCCCCGGGTTCCTCCCTCCACCCAGAGCTCTGCCCCCGCCCAGCCCCAGGTTTCACCTCCATCTCCCGGGGTCCGTCCCTCCACCCTCTTGGGCTCCGCCTCCGCCCCGTCCTCAGCATCTGGGCTCCGCCTCCGTCCCCAGCAACCATCCATTGGGCTAGGTGGTGCTGGGCCTGTCATCGCGGCTGGGAGGCGAGGAAGCGAGAGGGTTGGGTCCCGAGGTGGAGGAGCTGCAGGTCCAAGGGTATCAGCCATCGCGGTGCAGCCGAGTCTGGCTGGCTGTGGGCTTGTGCGAAGGACCCGCAGGATGGGGTCGCGGGGCGAGGCCAGGGCGGTACAACCGGGGGTTGGCAGGCTGGGTGGGTCGGGAGAGCCTGCCCGCGTTCAGACAAGAGCTTCTGTGCTGGCTGCTGGTACCCGAGACTGTGCCGTCTAGCCTCAGGGGTTGGGAGGGCGGGAGCACAGTGTGTGGAGTTCCTAAGGATACACTTTGGCCTGCATCCTGAGGAAGAGTGATGCTGGGGCCAGTCCTCCCAGAAAGGAATTGCAGAGAGTCCAGTGCTGCCTCCTGCCTGCCCTGGGGCTCGTGGGGTGGGGGAGCTTGAACATTCGGGTCGAAAGAAAGCAGGGTACTTGGAAAGTCTACAGGATCCGTGCACATTTCTAGAAACATTTTTTTAGGACCTATGTACAGGCATTCCAGAATGAAATGACTCTTCTTAAGTAAAGACAGCCAGCCAACCACTGCAGGTGCTCTCTCACACTAGCTTCCACGTGATTTGATTGTTCTCTTTATTCATCAGAGAATTCTTCATAAAGAACAGTTTGGCAGTTACATTGCTGTTTATACTTTGATGGACTTGCACAAGGAGTATACAGCGTTCACGCAGGCTTACTTTCCTATATGTATCTCTTTGTTGCTATGTGTAGATAAGCAGGATGTAATAACAAGGTTACTGTAGAGCTGGGAAAGGTCTTTTATTTCAGGGTAATTCCAGTTTTACACTTGCAAGGAATTTTAGCTACCAGCCCTGAAGCTCCTTGTCTCAGGAGGTGCTTAGGTTGTTTTGCTGATTGTTGGTCGTTGGTAGCATTAGAGTACTGCTGTTCTACTCATCTCTTTTTATTGTTTATTTATCCCTACAAATTTGTTTAAGAGAAGGAATTGTTCACATTTTTTCTCACTACTGCCTAATTGAGGTCACTCAAGAGAATCGCTTGTAGGTTGGTGAGATGGCTCAACAGATAAAGGCTCTTGCTGGGCAAGCCTGGAGAACTGAGTTCGATCCCTGAATTTGTGAAAAGGTGGAAGGCAAGAATTGATTGCACAGAGTTGTCTTCTAACCTTCCTATGTGTTCCCTAGTATGCATGCTTCACCGGCAACATGAACACACACACACACACACACACACACACACACACACACACACAGGCTAAAAAAAAGACATTGTGCTGTACTTAGAGAATCTTCCTGCTGCTCCAAAATGTCATGTCATTTCACTTGTCAGTCTCTTACAGACATAGTCTTACCCAGAATGCTAGTGTGGAATATCAGTTTTGTTTTTAATCTTGTTCAGTTTTTCGTTACATTGTTCTTCCCCCTACAACAATTTTATTTAATTTTGTTTTGTTTTCTTTTTTTTTTTTTTTTTTTTTTTTTTTTTAGACAATTCCTCTATAGAGTCCTGGCTGTCCTGGGATTCCCTATGTAGATCAGGCCGGCCTTGAACCTACAGAGATCTCCCTTCCTCTGCCTCCCAACTGCTGGAGTTAAAGACCACATGCAACTTCCCCACAACAATTTTGAAACAATAACAAACTTGAAAAAAGTTCCAAGTATGGTACACAGTTAATTGCTGTTTTACTTTGGACATTTTGAGAGAAGCTGCTGATCTTATGCCCTGTCACTCTGAGTGGTTTAGTGTCAATTTTATGCAAACAGAATGTTGTCCTACATGACAGTGCAGTTATTAAAATAGGAAATTCACGGTGGCATAGTATTCCATTTAATGTGGGTTTTATTGACTATGTTATTACTCACATAAATGTCAAAAGAAGCTGGTACATTTAAGTGTAGCATTGTCTTTTATCTCTTTAGTCTCTTTCAATATGGAACAGTTCCCTTATCTTTTTCATGATCTTGTCACTTTGATGACTATGAGTCAGTTATATTTTTTCTTCATTAATTTATTTATTTGTTCATTTCACAGCCCACTCACAACCCTACTCCCTCATCTCTTGCCAATCCCAAACTCCCAAACACTTTTCCTGTACTTCCCCAACCAACCCACACAGTTATATCAGGATTAAGTACCTCCTCTTTCACTGCAGCAAGACAAGGAAGCCCTGCTAGGTAAATGGGATCCAAAGGGAGGCAACAGAGTCCAAGTCATAGACAGCCCCTGCCCCAGTTGTTAGGGGACCAACTTGAGGACAAACAGCCCATCAGTTTCAAGTGTGTAAGAGGCCTACGGCTAGTCCAGGCATGTACTTTTGTTGGTGGTTCAGTTTCTATGAGGCCCCATGGTCCCAGGTGAGCTGGCTATGTAGGTCTTCTTGTGGTGTCCTACCTTTCCAGCTCCCTCAATCCTTCCTCTATCTTTTCCACAAGATTCCCAAAGTTCTGCCTAATGTTTGTTTGACTGCAACTGTTTCCATTTTTTGCTGGATGAAGCCTCTCAGATGACAGTTATGCTGCTCTCCTGCCTATAAGCATAGCAAAGATATGAATAAATGATGAGTGCCCAGGCTTTGGGGTACACCATTGCCTAGGGGATGAAAGAAGAGGAGCAGCAAATGCATTTGGTGAACTTGGAAGAGATATTCAGCTCTCCCTAATAGATATTATTTTTTGTAGCTGATATGAGGCATAATTTTTGTCTAGTTACATGGCTGTACAGAAGAGATTGTTTTCAAATTGAAACAAAGTTTTTAGATTTCTTCTTTCCTTCTTTTTTGTGGGGGATGGAAGTGGTCATCAAGACATGGTACCTGTGTGTGTGTAGCCCAGGCTGTTCTAGAATTCTGCCTCAGACTCACAGAGATCCATGTGCCTCTGCCTCATGAGCACTGGGACTAAAGGCTTGCACCACTTGGTGAGCAGTCAGTACTCTTACTCACTGAATCATCTCCAGCTCTCTTGAAATTTTTAACAGATGTAATCACAGGACTATGTCTACATTAGTTGAATATAAATGGAATGATGAACATAATGTTTCAAAAGTGTTTTAAGGAGATAATGGTGTGTATTCCCAGCCTTTCTTTAGCTGAGACTGGAGATAGGCTGGGAGGTGGTGGCTCACTTTTAATCCAGGAATTTGGGAGGCAAGGCAGAGGCATTTGGATCTCTGCATTAAAGGCCATCCTGGTCTATATAGATCTAGTTCCAGGACAGCCAGGAAACCTACTCAGAAAAACCCAATCCAAGCAAGCAAGCAAAGCAAAAAGGCCTGGAGATATAGCAGCCATCTTGGGTAGGAGTAACAGAGCAAAGAACTAGAAAGATCCTGGATAACTAATGACTGACAGTAGGGTTGCCATAGCAGATCTAGGTAGCTGCTTTGTGTTTTGTTTTTCTTTGTTTTTAACATGATAAATAATAACATTATATGTTTAAAGCACTATAAATCTGAGTTTTCAGTTTCATGCTGGCAAAACAGGTACAAGGTGATGGGACGGGTTATCAAGATCCAGGGACATAGATAGTGAAGGAATGTTTTTCGGTGTCATGTGTAACCAATTGAGGGCATCATTGAGAGAAGCAGTTACTGAAGAAATTTGTGGTTGAATGTATAGATGATCTACTTATATGCAATGTATAGATAAGATGGAGACTGTAAAGTCTCCCTCCTTCCTGTGGCCTCCCATTTTTTCTTGTGAGTATTTAACTCCATCATTGAACAGCAATTCATGAACTGCAAGTTTACTCTAGTGAATGATATACTCTTTTGAGAGTTTATACATTTTTCCCCTTTTTTCAGTTTTTGGTTTTGTTGTTTGTTTTCCCAAGATTGGGTTTCTCTGTGTAGCTCTGACTATCCTGGAACTCCTCTATAAATCAAGAATGTTCTCAAACTCAGATATCTGCCTGTCTCTGCATCCTGAGCGCTGCTGGGATTAAAGGTGTGTACCATCACTGCTTGGCATAAAGGATCATTTTTAACTCTAACTTTTCTTATTTGATAGTTGTTTTTACTAAACAAATTGCAGAATATTGGTAGAAGGAATGATAAGAATTGAGGTTAGCTGATTAAACACACCCATGTGAGAAATCTCTTTGTGATAGGTATGAACATATGTTTGGAAAACTTTGAATGTGTTTTATGAAAATTAAAAAGACCAGTTCCATGTACTAGTGTGGTGTGGCTTTTTCCTTCCTTCTGACATAATCCTTCTTTTCCTTCCTTCCTTCCTTCCTTCCTTCCTTCCTTCCTTCCTTCCTTCCTAATAAAAAATTAAAAAAAAAAAAAACTCCCTCCCTCCCTCCCTCCCTCCCTCCTTCCTTCCTTTCTTTTCTTTCCTTCCTTTTCTTTGAGACAAGATCTCTGCAGCCTAGTCTGGCCTGTAACTCATTAGGTAGTTGACACCACTACTTGCAAACATTACATTTTAAGAGGAAAATACAAAGGAAGTATTGTAGCTTGGCTATCCTGGACTCATTTTGTAAACAAGGATGGACAGGAAATCACAAAAATCCACTGGCTTCTGTCTCTCTGAGTTGCTGGAATTGTAGGCTTGTGCCAAGATGCCCAACTTCAAATCTTTATTTTTAAAAAACATTTTATTTTCCTCTTTCAGCTTATTTCATTTTCACTTTTTATATTTTAATTTTTTGAAATAGTGTTTCTCTGTGTAGTCTTGGTTGTCCCATAACTCAGATCTGCTGGCTTCTGCCTCAAAATTCTGGAACTAAAGGTGTTGGCCATCACCATCAGGCTTAAATCTGTTTCTTAATGATATATAAGATACTAGTTACAAGTTAGTTTTCCAGCATAGGTGCTGCTATAACAAAGTATCATAAATGTGGAGGATTAAAACAACAGGTGATCATTCTTGTATAATTTTGGGGGGGTTGCTCTGAAATTTATTGTCAGGAGGTAACCACCTCTATGGGCTTCTAGGGAAGAATATTCATCTCTTCTAGTTTCTGGTGGTCCCTATTGTTCTACCATTTATGGCACCATAATTCTATTTTTTGTCCTCTCTTCACACAGCTTTCTTTGTTTAAATCTTTTTTTCATTTTTTCATAAAAACAATTTCTTTGTTCAGCCTGGTGGTACATGTCTATAATCCCAGCTATTTGGAGAACAGATGCTGGAAGATGCCAAGTTCAAGGCTTTTGGATGTTACAGAATGAGTTCAAGGCCTGACTGGGAAATTTAATCTCAAACAAAAAATAAAAATAGAAAAATGTCTGTGGCCATAGCTCAGTATAGTGAAACACCTGCCCAGTGTGGCCCCAGGCTCAATTCTCAGTCCTGCGTGTTGGGGAGTATTAGGAGGCTTTGTTTTGCCTTATTATTTCCCTTTTCTTTCTTTTTTCCTCCCTTATTCCCTTCTTTTTTCCTGTAGTAGGGACTGTACCTAGAAAACACACATTTTCTCTCTCTTTCCCCTCCTTCTCTTGCTCCCTCTCTTTCCTCTCCCTTCTTATCTCCCTAACAGACTAAGCTATATGCCCAGCCCTGTTTTTTTTCTATAGCCAAAGACTGTTAAAATGGCTAACTCGAACTTTCAGGTTGACTCACCTGAGAGGAAGGAACCTTAAATAAAAATTAGCTTCCATCAGATTGCCATGGGGGGTACAGACATTTTTTAATTGCTAATTGATGTAGGAGGGCCCAGTCCATTGTGGAAGTACCTTCCTGTAGGTGGATGGTACCATTCTTGTAGGTGGGCCTGGGCTGTATAAAAAAGATAACTGAGCAAGCCAATGAGTGTTGTTCTTTCATGGTTTCTGCCTCAGTCCCTGCTTTGAGTTTTTGCCCTGTCTTCCCTCGATAGATTATAAGCCAGATAAATCCTTTCCAAAGTTACTTTGATCCGTGTTTTTCATAGCAACAGAGAAACAAACCAGGACAACTGTTAAACCATAGAAAACAGTGAATAAATTTCCATAAGTAAAGCAGGTGTTAGTTTCATAAGGTGTACATTCTACCTTAGGAAAGGAAAGCACAGAACTTAATCTAATATTCAGTATTTCCAAAAAATAGAATAATTTTTCTTTGTATTCTGTAAGTAAAATTAGGATAAATAGGTATCATGTCCACCAGAATTAGCTTTCAGGAAGCTGTAAACATTGTGTTTTGGTGTTTAAGTCTAGAGAATCGCTGCTAAAGACTTTCAAAGCCTTGTCATTCCTTTTCAGCTACAAGTACTAATCAGGTAACACCTTGGGAAAATGTGGCTTTACTGGAAAACAGGTTAATGCCTTTGATTGCAGACTGGTGGCCTAGTGTCCTCTCTTTTTCTCTTAGCAAGTTGTATGACCTGTTCACTGTTTACTTGTGATAATGAGGTTTGAAGCTATTGAAGGCATTTTTAAAGGACTCAACGACATTGTATGTGTAGTTAATAATGCTTGAAAAGTGAGCCTCAAATGGGATATCTTTCTGTCCTTCTAAGGAGTCAAGATTACACTCTCTGGTATTTCTAGAATTTTTGCCTTGTTGTTCTTTTATTTTCACATGGACCTTTAACAGTTTAAAAGAATTAGGAATTCATAATCTTTGGAGGTGAATATAAATTTCACGATGCTTTTTTTTTACATTACTGTTTATTATCATTTATTACAATTTATTCAAATTGTACTGTGGCTGTGCTCCCATCCTTCATATCTATCTGATCACACCCTCTTCCCCTCTTCTGGGGCCCCTAAGCCCCTCCCCTAGTCTAATGATAGGCAGGGTTCTACTCCCTTTCTATTTGACCCTAGCCTATCATGATGTTTTAAACAAGTATTCCTCCTATTGTTGCACACATATTATTACAGTTATCTAGCCTTCTCTCTAACATCTATCATCTGTTTATCATCTATATCATATATCTATTACACACATACATACACACACATAAGGTTGTGAAAATGTTATTTCTTCCAAAAATATGTGTTTCAAAAAATGATCAAAAAGAGTGATTTAAAGTCAAAAGTTTGAAGGAAATGAAATGCATGTGTCACTTTGTCAGTTATGGCCTGAGCCTTGGGATGTTGACATCACAGTGGTTTCTCCCTCTGACTACTACAGAATGTTTACACTTCAGTGGTTTGTATACAGACTGCTGTAGCCATTTCTGGTTAGCACCAGCAAAGAAAAAGATAATTTCATGCTCAATGAGAGTTTCTCTATTCTAGGCTCCACTGTGAAGGTATTTTTAAATGACTATTATTCTCTTGATAGACTAGTGGTTTCGGGAAGTGTTCGGTCTTAATTTCTCTAGAACATGTGAACTAATTCTTAACAGTTGCTTCATGACAACTACTCCTGTTAGAAATAGTCAATACCATACCACAAAGAAACAAAGTTATCATGTCAGAGAGGTATGCTCTGAGATATAAAGAAAATATCTATGTATCTTCAAAACTATCTGCCTAAGTTATGAGAGATTATACTCTGTTTCATCTAGTTGTTTTACCCACTATGCCAACAAAGATTTGTTGGAAACTGGTCAGATTTCAGCCCAAAGTCCAACAACATTCTGGGTTTAAGCATTTATTTGTCAGTATTTTAACACTTACTCAGCTAGATAGGAATGACTTTCCGGACATGAGCATTTAATCTCAAGTTCATCATAAATCTGAGTTGACAATATTTTATAAAATACCTTTACATTATTGCCTGGTGTGTTTGATGACAACCATTGCCTATGCCTCTTTTTGACTCTTCTATTCACAGGTATCTTTAATCCTCACCAAGTAAAAACTGTGGCTTCTCAGTATATATTCCTTGAATGGTGTAACATGATTTAGGCATAGTAATATTCACTTAATAAAAAATGTACTTTAAATGTTTAAACTGTATGAGCAGGGACAGCAAAGAGACCAGAAAAATAGTAGCCATTCCGTTATTACAGGGAATGTTTTTATTATGGGTCAGAGAGTGAAAATATTCAGAGGCACCTGGAAGAGTTCAGAGCAGAGAGTAAAAGAAGCAGACTTGATATGACCAGGGCTGTCTAGAATAGAATAGAGGTTACTAGGAGAAAAGTAGAGATAGCTTACACAGAGACAAACTGTGCTTACATAAATGCATAGGCTGAACTTAGGTCCCTCTACACATATGCCGGTTACTCAACATGTGGGTCCCCTAACAATTGGACTGAGAGCTTTCTTTGACTCCGTTGCTTGCCCTTACTTTCATTTCCCTTAGCGGTGCTGTCTTGCCTGTCCTTAGTGAGACAGTATGGTCTTAGTCCTGCCTGCCTGATGTAATGTGTCAGGGTGGGTTGGTACATTTAGGGTGTCTCTCTGAATAGAAAGAAGGAATGGGAGAGGGGAGAAAGATTGTGGGACTGTGAGGAGAGCGGGGCCTCCCCTCTCAGCATAGGAGGGGCTTATGATGAAGATATAAAGTTAATAAATTAATTAGTGGAGAAAGAGTATTTCTAGAATATTAAGAAGATTCGGGTAGTGCAAAGAGAGATGTTTGGGAAGGGACAGGAATCTAGATGTGCGTTTTGAGATGTGTAACAAGTACATTTACTTCTGCTTCAGGTAACCTAGAGGCTATCATGGATGTTCATATCAAAATAGGAGCCACAGGTCAATAGAGATCCTCAGGTCCCTTTTGTTGGAGCAAGGAGAATGGTTACTTTGATGGACAAGAAGTATTCCACATATATTTGCTGAATGCTGTTTTTTATATGTTTGTTTTTTTGTTGTTGTTGTTGTTGTTATTGCTTATTTGGTTCTAATCACCAGAATTCCTTTGATAATGCATGTTGAGGAGGTCTAGGACTGGCATTTTTGGATATTTGCACTCCTTGGAACCTAACTAGTTTCATCTATTAGGAAGGCCTGATTATTTCATCATAACTATTCATGTCCTTTTAAATAGTAATGGGTTTACTATTTAAACATTTAGACATGCCATTACATAGCTTTTCTTCTGATGTGTTTTTGTTTCCAATATTCAAATGTCATATTATTTTATAATTTTTATTTTTTATATTAATTACATTTTGTTTACTTTGTACCCCAGCTGTAGTCCCCTCCCTCATTCCCTCATCCCCTCTCCTCTCCTCTCTAAGTCCACTGATTACGGAGGTCTTTTTCCCCTTCCCTCTGACCCTAGCTTATCAGGTCTCACCAGAACTGGCTGCAAGTCTTCCTCTGTGGCCTAGCAAGGCTGCTCCTCCCTCGGGAGTTTGGGAGGGAGGTCAAAGAGTCTGCCACTGAGTTCATGTCAGAGGCAGTCCCTGTTCCCCTTACTAGGGTACCCACTTGGATTCTGAGCTGCCATGGTCTATGTCTGAGCAGGGGTTCTAGGTTATATCCATGCATAATCCTTGTGAATCAAATTTCAGAAAAGGTTATATCCATGCATAATCCTTCTGAATCAAATTTCAGAAAAGACCCCTATGCCCAGATATATTTGGTCCTTGTGGCACTCCCATCCTCTCCAGGTCTTACTAACTTCCCCTTCCTTCATATGATTCCCTACACTCTGCCCAAAGTTTGGTTATGGCCCCGATGTCCCTCAAAGGATGAATGGATATAGAAACTGTGGTACATTTACACAATGGAATAATACTCAGCAATTAAAACAAGGCAACCATGAAATTTGCAGGCAAATGATGTAATCTAGAAAAGATCATCCTGAGTGAGGTATCCCAGCAGCAAAAAGACACACATGGTATATACTCACTTATAAGTGGGTATTAGACCTATAAGATAGGATAAACATACTAAAATCTGTATAACTAAAGAAGCTAAACAAGAAGAGGTTCTGGAGTAAGATGATCAGTCCTCACTTAGCAAGACAAATGGGATGGACATTGGAAATAGGAGAAAACAAGAAACAGACCTGAGCCTACCAGAGAGGGCCTTGGAAAGACTCTACCTAGCAGTGTATCAAAGCAGATGCTGAGACTCATAACCAGATGTCATAATTTTAATATTACTATTATTCAGTAGAATATCTTAATGAGGAACTTTACTGTCTGGTGGAATTTTGTTATCTTAATTAGAACTGTATAATGACATGTATTAATGAAATTGAACACTTTGCAAGAGCTAAAAATTTTTACTGTTACCAAAATACAATCATTTTAAAGACAGGCATTCTAATTTTGAATAATTTGTCCATGATTATTATATACTTCATATTTTATTATGAAATTGATAGAGTATCTCTTCAGTCAAAATTCTTTGTGGCTCTAGGATTAATATATAAAATTTACTATATATTAATAAGCATGTGCAGTCCTCTCCACTTTTCGAAACTTTCTGACTTTTCTGTGCATGAAACTTTCTGACTATATCTCAGTACAGTGCATTTATCTTTAAAATCTGCTGTGATTTTTGCATGTCTTATACTCTAAGGTTCAGTCTTAATTATTTTGAATGCTGCCTTTTTTCACATAGACCTTTAACAGTTTAAAAGAATTAGGAATTAATAACCTTTGGAGATGGATATAAAATTCATGATGCTTTTTTACATTACTGTTTATTATTATCATTTATTAAAATTTATTCAAATTGGACTGTGGCTGTGCCCCCCTCCCTCATCTCCATCTGCTCACATCCTCCTTCCTTCTTCTGTGCCTAAGCCCCTCCCATAGTCCACTGATAGGCAAGGTCCTATTCCCCTTCTATTTGACCCTAGCCTATCACGATGTTTTATACAAGTATCCTTCCTACTGTTGCACACATATTATTACAGTTATCTAGCCATCTATCTCACATCTATCATCTACCTTCTTTGTCATATATCTATTACACACACATATTGTTGTGAAAATCTGTCATTTCTTCCAGAGACACGTGGTTCAAAAATTGTTCAAAAAAATATTCTAAATCAAAAGTAATCTAATAAAAATGGGGACAGAGCTAAACAGAATTTTCTGTAGAGGAATAACTCTGAGAAACACTTAAAAATGCTCAATGCACTTAGTTATCAGACAGATGCAAATCAAAATGACCCTGAGATTTCACATTACACCCATCAGAATGGCTAAGATCAAAAGCTCAAAAGACTATTCAGGCTTGTGGTCATCGTCAGCTACAGACCGAGATTAAGGGCAGCCAGGGTATATGAGACCCCACCTCAAGAAAGAAAAAAAAAAAGTGAACTAGTGTGCAGTGATGAACAGAGAAAGTAGCAGAAGAGTTGATGGACTTGGCAGTAGGGTTAGCAGGAGCTGCAGCAGGTCGATGGGCACAGCAGCTTGGCAGGCACAGTGAGGGGTCTTAGGCACAGTAGTAGTCTCCAGTGCAGGGCGAGCTCATGCTTTGTCCACCTGTCCATCTCTCTCCGTCTGTCATTCTCAGTTTTTAAGTAGATTTATTTTATTTATCTGTGTGCATGTGGGTATACATGCCTGGCAAAGGCTAGAAGAGGGTAAGAGATGCCCAAAAGCTAGAGGTCATTGTGAGCCACCTGATATAGGGGCTGGGATTCCAACCCAGCCCTCTGCAAGAGCAACATGTGTCTTAACTACTGAGCCATCTCTTCAGCCCAGTTCTCTGGGTTTGGTGGGACAAAAAGTTGGAAATATGAAGCCCAGGTTGGTCTAGAATTCATCATCCTCCCTCAGCTTCTTGTCCTCTAATTACAAGTCTGCACCTTCATGCCTGCCAGTCTTTTTTTGAATGGTTTCAGGTCCTCATTTTGTGTTCCAGGCCACAGACTGCAGATAACAGTGAACCTGACTTTAGCCCTGTGTCCCTGAGGGTGTACAGGCAGTGTTTCCCCTGTTGTTAGAGTGAGGCTAGGGTAGACCTACCACCCTGCTAGAGCTTTAAGAATCATGCTGGGACTGCTTTTAAAAATTTGTCATTCATCAGGGCCTTTCCCCTTAACAAAAGGAAAAGGGAATAATTAATTACTGTTTTGTCTAGGGCTGATCCTGTGGATCCCAGGCTTCTGTAGATCTGAGGTTGGAGCTCTATGCCCCAGTACCCAAGTGGTAATCAGCAGCAGGTGAGTGCAGCAGTCATGCATGCAGCAGGAGGCTACAGCCTGGAGCCTGTGGGAACCCATAAACTTTTCCTGAACTGGATGTCCTGAGTTTGGAATTGATGTTTCCCCCACTGTATGGAATCCTTCCGACAGGGTGACCCAGTCTGTCCTGTTTTGGGGTAAACAGTTCAGTCTAGGATGTTGAGTAGAGCACACAGGAGCAGGTAAGGGGATTTATGCTGGTGACTGGGCATCTGAAGGAACCCAAAAACTTTTCCTGAGAACTTGTTGGGGGAGTGTGTGGGAATTCCACTGGATGCCCTGAGGTTGGACTTGATGTTTCCTTCACCATGGGGTTTCCTCCCAACAGGGAAACCTGGTCCCTGGTGCTTTTGTGCCCACAGTTCTGTGTGGGACAGTGATTTGGGCGTACAAGCAGCTCTCTGGACTGAGCACCATCTAGAGCCCAGACATTTTTCAGGGATTTTCTGGGTGACCTGAGGTCAATCCTGATTGCTTCCTACTCTATGGGGTTTTCTATAGCCTGGAAATCCCAATCTCTGGTATTGTGGGGCCCACAGTACAGTCTGGGATGGTAACCAGAGCACACAGTCATGTGGCTCTGGGCTGGTGACCTATTGCCTGCAGGGACCCAGAAACTCTTCCATGGTTTATCTGGGTGTCCTGAGAAAAGACCCGATTACTTCCCACTTCGTGGGGTTTGTTCTTAACTTGGAAACCCAATTGCTGTTGTTTTAGGGCTCAGAGGTTGGTCTGTTGCTTGCTGTGTAGTCACTGCTATACTGCTGTGCAAATACTGTCCTCTTGGTACCACCATCTTTGATTCTCCTTTCTTTTATTAAACATTTTTTAAATTTTTCTTTTTTTTAAATTTTATTTTAATAATTACAGTTTATTCACTTTGTATCCCAGCTATAGCCCCTCCACCATCCACTCTCAATCTCACCTTCCCTTCTTCTTCTTTTCCTATGTCTCTCCCCTAGTCCAGTGATAGGGGAGGACTTCCTCCCCTTCTGTCTGACTATAGTCAATCAGGTATCATCAAGACTGGCCCCTTTGTATTTCTCTGTGGACTGACAGGATTGTTCCCCACTCAGGTGGAGCTCATCCAAGAACTAGCCCATGAGTTCATGTCAGAGATGGTCCCTAGTACTATTATTGGGAACACTCTTGGATACAGAGCTGCACTGGACTATTTCTGTGTAGGGGTTCTAATTTATTTCCATGCATGGTCCTTGTTTAGAGTATCAGTCTCAAAAAGACCCCTGTGCCCAGACCTTTTGATTCTGTTTTTCTCCTTGTGGAGCTCCTGTTCCATCCAGATATTTCTATCTCCCCCTTATTTCATAACATTCCCTGCACTCTGCAAAATGTTTAGCTCTGAATCTCAGCATATGTTTTGATACCCTGCTGGGTAGAGTCTTTCAGAGGACCTGTGATAGGCTCCTGTTATTTCTCAGACAATTAGGAATAGTGATACCTCAAGATCCAGCTATACCACGCCTAGGCATATAACCAAAAAATGCTCAAGTATACAACTAGGATATTTGCTCAACCATATTCATGGCAGCTTTACTTGTAATAGCCAGAAGCTGGAAACAAGCCAGATGTCCCTCAGTTGAGGAATAGATACAGAAATTGCGGTACATTTACACAATGGAATACTACTCAGCAATTAAAAACAAAGAAATCATGAAATTTGCTGGCAAATGGTGAGATCTAGAAATTATCATCCTGAGTAAGGTATCTCAGAAGCAAAAAGACACACATGGTACATACTCACATATAAGTGGATATTAGACATATAATATAGGATGCTCATACTAAAATCTGTAGACCTAGGGAAGGTAATCAAGAAGGAAGACCATGGTAAGATGCTTAATCTTTTCTTTCTTTATATCTTTTTTTTTTTTTTTTTTTTTTTTTTTTTTTTTTTTTTGAGCAAGGGCAGTTACCCAGACTGAACTCAAATTTTTGCTATCTGGTTTTGTTTTTCTAATTCTTTTTTCTTTTATTAATTATTTTTAATTTTTTCACAGTTTATTCATTATATATCCTGACTGAAGGCCCCTCCCTCAACTCCTACTGGTCACATCCTTTCTCTTCCCTCTATCCCACTCAAAAGGTGAGTTTCCCTCCTCTGCCATCCACCCATGTCTTATCACAATACTACTAAGCTATTAAAACAAGGAAGTAATATTTCTGCTCTTATTACTTCTCCATAGGCCACTCTGCTCACGTCAGAAGACTCCATACCCTGAAGCTTGCCTGCAACCTTACTGTGAAATTAACACTAAGTATAACTCATTTTACAGAGTCCCACTCACAAGACAATGTTTAATTGACCATCTCACATCCAGAAACATGTGAAATATGAAATGCTATGAAGTTTGAAACATTTGATCACAAGCATTTCAAAGAACTTGGTTCTCCTTCTGTCTAGAGGAACCACCTCAAGAAATAAGTTCAAATTGAATTCCAGAAAACAGAGGCTATATACCCCTTGGGAAATGATTGGGATGCTCCATGGATAGGTGTATATAATCGTTCAAAACTAGGTACTTCAAGAATGCTTGATTTGCATTAAATAGCACATTCCTATCATATGAACAAGAGCACAGATCCTAATCATCCTATATTTAAAAGGAGGAGAGAGTTAGCAGGGATCAGTGTCAAAAGCCATCTATCAAATTTGGCTAGTAGCATCTATGTCTAAAGACACTCTCCAGTTGAAGTCAGGCACAGAAAACTCACCCTTACATGGTTACACAACTAGGCTAGCAGCAGGGTCATACATGGAAGAGAAAGCTTCCTCCTTCACATCTCAAAATTCAGTCTGGGTTTTGATGGTTTTCAATAGAACCCCTGGAACAATATATATGTATACACAAAGAAACTCCTACAGGCTACCACTGTTATATTACTCTCAGAGAACTTCCTGGCTGGTGTTAGTTCACCATTCCCTACATATTCATCCACTGGACTGAACTTTTCTTGTCTAAAGTGAGGCAATTGAAAACAGTAAACGTTGAGAATCAGATTTATCAATAAGTGTTCCCTAAACACAATTTATAATACTTTTGCATGGAATCGATATTTACCATTCATTGTATTCTTTTAAAAAATAAGTTTATTTGCTTTAAATTCCAATTGTAGTCCCACTCCCTTCTCTCCCCCATTACTACCCTCCATTCCTATTGCCCCTATTCCCTTTCCCCTTCCCCTTCACAAAAGGGAAGTCATTTCCATTGAGCTAGTTTTTCAGTTCTGTTGGATCTCAGTAGACCAAAGAACACAAAGGCCTTTCCATATTACTTATAGTCAAAGAATTCTTCTCCAGTAAGGATACTTTTATGATGATGATGATGACTCTAGATTTGTGCAAGGCTTCACCATTTTAACACATTCAAACGTTCTCTCCAGTATGAATCCTTTCATGATGATGAAGATTATACAAATATGGAATGGTTTCACCATGTTAAAAGCACTGTCCATTAGGATTTGTTTCATGAGTGTGAGGATGATTCTGAAGTGCAAAAGTTTTTTCACATTGGTTAAAGTCAGATAGCTTCTTTCCAGCATGTTTTCTTTTATGTATTAGGAGATGTTATGTACAAAGGCTTTGCCACACAGTTAATTCATATGGTTTCCCTCCAGAATGTGTTGTTGTCTTAGGAGATGACTGTTATATGCAAAGGTTTTATCACACTAATTGTCCTCACCAGGCTTTTCTCCACTGTGCGTTTTTTCATGTTTCCGGAGACAGCTGTGCAAAGGCTTTATCATATTGGGTATATTCATGAGGTTTCTTTCCAGTATGTGTTCTTTTATGGCTTATGAGATTATTGTGGCATGCAAAGGCTTTACCACACTCATTACATTCATAAGGTTTCTCTCCAGTATGTGTTCTTTTATGCCGTATGAGAGTACTGTTATGTGGCTTTACAACACTGGTTACATTTATAAGGTTTACCACATTGATTACATTCATGAGGTTTTCTCTCCAGTGTGTGTTCTTTACATTCATGAGGTGACTTAAGAGATGATTGTTTCGTGCAAAGGCTTTACCACACTGGTTACATTCATAAGGTTTCTCTCCAGTGTGTGTTCTTTCATGGCTTATGAAATGACTGTTTTCTGCAAAGGCTTTGCCACACTGGTTATATTTGTAAGACTTCTCTCCAGTGTGTGTTCTTTTATGCCGTATGAGATTACTGTTTTGTGCAAAGGCTTTGCCACACTCATTACATTCATATGGTTTCTCTCCGGTGTGTGTTCTTTTATGGTTTATGAGATGACTGTTTTCTGCAAAGGCTTTACCACACTGGTTACATTCATAAGGTTTCTCTCCAGTATGTGTTCTTTTATGCTGTATGAGGTGACTGTTTTTTGTAAAGGCTTTACCACATTGATTACATTTGTAAGGCTTCTCTCCAGTGTGTGTTCTTTCATGGCTTCTGAGAACAGTGGTTTGGTGGAAGGACTTACCACATAGAGTGCATTTAAAAGGTTTCTCTCCAGTACGACTGCTTTCATGCCCGCAAAGATAATTGGCACATGTGAAATATTGACCACAGTCATTTGATTACACTAATAAATATATTTATCTATATGAATCAATTTTATAATTTGGTCTAATGATAAAGAAGAATCAAATTTTAATGTTTTATCATTTTATTTACATTCATGGCATTCCCCTTCATTATGGGTATTTTTTTAGATCTCTATGATGGTAAGAGCATTTATTATGTGGTTCACTTTTATAGCATCATTTTTCTATAAGAGGTTTTCTCGTGTATATGAAGAGTATTGTAAGAATTCAGAGTTTTACCAAAGCAATCCCATTCACAAATTTTTATACGGTATGAATTACACTTCATTTACAAAGTGAGCCAGGACAAGCAGAAGAAGTTCCAAATTTCTAGTATTCATAGGTATTTTCAGCAGGATGATTTTGCTGATGAATTCTCAGTGAAGTTGCAAAACCAATTAACTGTTACCTTTTATCACATTCAGAAAATCTACTCAAAGTGGGGACTCCTACAAAATTAATTATTCTTGGAGAAACACAGGTACACTGCTTCTTTCAATATATCTAAGCTCATGTGTCTTATAAACATTGTGACATATGATATACCAATTTAAATTACAAGAATAATAAAAGATTCCCACATTGAATCAACACGTTTTTTTTTTGTTCATCATAGACATGTCATATAGGTTTCTCCACATTTATATTCTTGACTCTCATAAGCTGCTCCTTTCACTAAACTTTACAGTGTTACTACATGAATATGTGTAACACTGGTTGTACTATGAAATATCTGCTCATTAGAAGGTTTTGAAACATACTGATCACCTATTCAATGTGTATACCTCTTACAATATCTGAGTAGATAGAATGAGACTAAACAGATTGGCAGTTTAACTCAGTAGCTCTAATGTCTATATGATTTAAATGGTATTTTCTGTTACAACATTATTTTATTTTCTTCTATCTTAGGGGAGTGCCTTGCAAACACAAATCAGATACCTGACATTGAGGTACGTGGAATTGTGAGATTTTAATGATCATCAGTACACTTAAACAGTGCTCTTTTTACTCTGTTGCTTTTTTTTAAACCTCCAGGACACAGCCAGGTGTGCTGGTACATTCCTTTAATCCCAGCATTTGTGGAGGCAGAAGCAGGCAGATCTGTGTGATTTTGAGGTCACATTGTTCTAACAAGAAAGTCTAAGTCAAGCCACAGCTACACAGAAAAAAGAAAAAAACTATTTCAAAAAGAGAAAATAAAAAGCAGCCAACAAACAAACAAAAAAACCCACAAACTTCCAGGACACATTAAAATTTCTTAAGATTCATATCTATATCAGTATGCACATAGTTACCTTTTATTACTTGTAGAGCTTTGAAAATGTTCTTCAATGGTATGGTCTTCCAAATTGTAGCCTAAAATAGAGTACCAGAAAATATATATGACTGGAAATATCATATTATTATTAAAGCAAAACTTAAATCACTATCGTCTATGACCCTTAGAACCATGCCTGATTTATTCACCTCATTCTTCCTCATTCTCAATTGGAATCATAGAAAAGGATCAATAACAAAGTAAGACTTGTCTCCTTATTTTAAAAGTGAAAGAAAATTTGCTGTCTTACCTATAGCAGTGAGGTTTTTACAGGTCTCTAGCATCACATCATTGTAGAGTTGTTTCTGTGATGGTTCCAGCAAAGCCCACTCTTCTTGGCTCAATTTCACATGCACATCATTGAAGGTCACTGCATTCTAAAATATTCCATGCATTTGTACAACAGAAAGAGTAGCAACAATATAAATTTATACTTCATTGGCAATAGAATCATATAATTCTAGTGCTGCTTCCATTTCTTTTCTGACATAGAAGTGCTAGTGTTAGATAGTTGGGTGCTGTGCATCAGGTGAACAAGGGGAGAAGAAAAAGCTTAAAGGTTAGATTGTAAGGAAAACCAAAGGCGTGCTTTGGGAACCTTTGTTAAAGGTGTTTCATTAGTTTGTAAGACATGAATATGAATTAGACATTAGTTGGGTTCATGAGTGATGTATGAATCATCTTTAGTTACTTGGGCAAGTAGGTCAGGACCCTGTCATGAGACAGGTGGAAGGAAAAAACCACAGTCATTATATTTTATCTAGCAACAAATGAGATGTGGCTATCAGGTGACAGTGAACAGATGGGTGGTGTCAGTCAAAAGACAACATGGCACTGGATATAATGTTTTGACCAGGGATCAGAGATTTCGCATACCAGTATATGAAAATGGGGGCTCATATATTTGTGGAAGGGAAATTGTACTACAGTGAATAGATGGATAAAAATAATGTGAGTGGCAAGCAACAATAATCATAGCTGATAACATCATATTTCTGAGTTCCCAGACAAAAGAAAAGGCATAGAACACATGGTTATTCTTTGATCATTGTTTTGTATATTTTCCTTTCTAAATCATGTATAGTCTATAGTTTAAAATAAAGATTAAAACTTTTCTATTAAAAAAATAAGTGTGAATGTTATCACGAAGTCATTTTAGAGGAAAACGGAATAACAAAGTTTAACTGTGTCATATCTGAATAGGATAGAGGTTTGGAATAGTCATGGCAATTAATGTGGACAAAGACAAACAGAGAGAAGAGAGCAAAATAGAATGAGAGAGACAGAGACACACAGAGAGAATTTAATAGATGAACAGTACTAAGTACACATCAGAGAAATTTATGAACAGTTACTAACTACAAAAAAATGATGGACAAGCTGGGTATATTCTTTCATGCCTTTAATTCCATCACTCAGGAGGCAGACACAGGTATATCTTATTGAATTGGATGCCAGCATGCTCTATACAAAGAGTTCTAGGACAGCCAGACCTATATAGTAAGACAGAGTCTCCCCTTTAAGTCAATAAAACAAACATAAAAGATGGAAAGAACTGAGAGGTGTTTACTGAAGCTTCTACAAGGAATTATACATTCACTCCAGTTGTGTATTCAATTTCCAGAAATCTACAATGCCCTAGCTTAAACTGTAACTTTAATAAGATCTTACTAAAAGGAATGCATGTTTAAATAGCTAAAAATAGAAAGATGAAAATAGTAGCAATGTAAATGATGATATATGTAAGTTACATAAGGCAGGAGAGATGGCTCAGCAGTGAGAAGCTCTTGCTGCTCTTGCAAATAATTGGTCTGAAATGTCAGTGTTTAACTGGGACCCACTATTATCAATTGCTATAAGTTCATGAGTTCTGAACACATCTTTGGACTACTGTGACGATCAGGCACACAAGAGGTTCATATTCATGACTACAGTCAAAGTACTCATATTCAGTAAAAATTAAAAACAGATTCCTGATGGCAGGGCTGATTGCATACTGATCAGCGGGGTAACAGAGACTGCACAGTGACAAATTGTTGGAACTGTTGGCCCCCAAACACCATTGACTGTGTTTACCAGGTGATAAGAAACCCAATGATGAGAAAAACAATTGAGCACCCAGCTAATCCCTGGACAATTTCCTGGGCTGTTTTGGCAGGAATAAGGTTTTCAAGGAAATAGACCCAAGAAGTGTGTCCTGATCACCTTCCCAGGCTGAACTGTGCACCCCAGAGCACCAGAGACTGGGATTCCCAGTCTCAAGAAAAACCCACAGGAAAGGAAGCAAGTGGGACTGACTGAATGTCATCCAGTCTATCCATGGAAAAGGTCTTGTAGACTTATAGGTGCACAGCAGCCAGCCCTGAGTGGGACTTCAGCCGCCAGACCCACATAACCAACTCTCCATCACAGAGAGAACTGTGTAACCCAGGGCACTAAAGGATGGGTTTCCCTGTAGAAAGAAAACCCCACAGGGAGGGAAACAGCAGGTCCCAGCTTAGACCACTCAGCTGACCCTCCTACCACCACTACCACCACCACTACCACGACCACATATGGGAATATTATCGGAAAAATTTTCCAGGTTCCTGTCCAGTCACCAGCTTGGAGCCACCATTCACAAGCAAGTGCCTATGCACTCTACACCCCCAACAGTACAGACTGGGTCTTTCTGTTGGGAGAAAACCCAAAGGTGGGGGGGAAATATCTGGCCCTACTCAGGACACCTAGCTCCAGAAAAGTTTCTGGTTATCTACAGGCTCCAGACTCTAGCCTCCTGCTGTACACATGAGAGTGGTGCTCACCTGCCACTGATTACCACCTGGGTACTGGGGCACAGAGCTCCAAACTCAGACCTACAGAAGCCTGGGTTCCCTGAGATCAACCCCCAGATACTGCTCCAAGGGACAAACAGTTATCCCTAACTAAACTGACCAAACCATGGGGTACCCAGATTACAGCTGCAGCTCACTAAATTTACAGTAAGAACCCCAGCAGCAGAGCAGCTGTCTTTAGAACTTCTTTGGGTGAGAGGATAGCCCCCTTTACTAACAAAGGCAACAATTACTACTCAGGTCTGTACACCTGAGATGAGCTGTGGCAATTCCTGAAAAGCACCTGCCATTCATTGACCATACCTAAAAACGGGGAGAGCTCCTTTGGGAAAAATCATCTTCCTGCCAAGGGGATTCTCCTTCTCCCACCACAGGATTCCAGGAAGTACCAGAAACTAACACCAAACACCTAAGATATCCCAATGGGTAGAGGCCAGTGTAAAAGCTCAACCAACAAAAGACAAAGCAATATGGTATCTCCAGAACCCAGTTATTCAGGAGCAAGCAGCCCTGGAAACCCCAGCATAAAGATAATTTCAGGCCAATCTCTCTTATGAACATCGATGCAAAAATTCTCAACAAAATACTTTGCAAACCCAATACAAAAACACATCAAAGATATTATCCACTATAACCAAGTAGGCTTCAGGCCAGGTATGCAGGGGTGGTTCAATATTCAAAAATCCATCCATATGATCCACCATATTAACAAATTGAAAAAAAAAAAACTCATGAGAATCTCCTTAGTTGCTGAAAAAGCATTTAAAAAAATCCAGCATCCATTCATGTTTAAAGTATTGGAGAGATCAGGGATACAGGGCACATAACTAAACATAGTAAAGGCGATATACAGCAATCCTATAGCCAACATCAAGCTAAACGGAGAGAAACTTAAAGCAATCCCACAGAATTCAGGGACAAGGCATGGCTGCCCCTTCCATATCTCTTCAACATAGTTCTCAAAGTCCTTGCTAGATTAATAAGACAATTAAAGAAGATCAAGGGGATACAAATGGGAAAGGAAGAAGTCAAAGTATCACTATTTGCAGATGATATGATAATATACCTGAGTGACCCCAAAATTCTACCAGGAACCCCTAAAGCTGACAAACACTTTCAGCAATGTGGCTGGATACAAAATCAACTCAAAAAATAAGTAGCCCTCCTGTATACAAAAGAAAAAGTGCTGAGAAAAGAAATTAGGTAAACAACACCTTTCACAATAGTCAAAAAGACATAAAGTATATTGGTGTGACCCTAACTAAGCAAGTCAAAGACTTGTATAAAAAAATATTTCAAGTCTCTAAAGAAAGAAATAGAAGAAGATATCAGAAGATGGAAAGATCTCTCATGCTCATGGCTTGGCAGGATTAACATAGTAAAAATGGTCCTCTTACCAAACGCAATTTACAGATTTAATGTAATTCCCATTAAATTACCAACACAATTCTATACAGACCTTGAAAGAAAAATTCCCAACTTCATATGGAATAACAAGAAACCCAGAATTGCTAAAACAATCTTCCATAAAGAAGATCTTCTGGGGGTATCTCCATCCCTGATCTCAAGCTGTAGTATTAGAGCAACAGTAATGAGAACTACATGGTACTTCCATAGACACCAACTAGTGGATCAACAGAATCGGATAGAAGTCTCAGAAATACACCCACACACTATGGATTCCTGATTTTTGACAAAGATGCCAAAACCATACAATGGAAAAAAAAAGCATCTTCAACAAAAGGTGCTGGTCTAAATGGATGTCTACATGTAGGAAAATGCAAATAGATCCATATTTATCACTCTGCACAAAACTAAAGTTCAGGTGGATCAAAGACCTCAGTATAAAGCCAGACATACTAACCCTGTTAGAAGAAAACGTGAGGAAGAGCCTTGAACTCATTGGAACAGGAAACAACTTCTGAACAGAACTTCAACAGTACAGGCTCTAAGAGCAACAATAAATAAATGGGACCTCATGAAACTGAAAAACTTCTATAAGTCAAAGGAAACTGTTGTCAAAACAAAATGACTGCCTGCAGATTGGGAAAGGATCTTCACCAACCCTATATCTGACAGAAGGTTAATATCCAGTATTTATAAAGATTTCAAGAAGTTAAACACCAACAAGTCAAGTAACCCAAATTAAAAAATGGGGTACAGAGCTAAACAGAGAAGTCTCAATAGAGGAATATAGAATGGCAGAGAAACACTTAAAGAAATGTTCAACATTCTTAGTCATCAGGGAAATGCAAATCAAAACCACCCTGAGATTTCACCTTACACCCATCAAAATGACTGAGACAAATAACTCAAGTGACAACTCATGCTGGATAGGATTTGGAGAAAGGGGAACCTTCCTTCATTGCTGGTGGGAATGTAAACTTATACAACCACTTTACAAATCAACCTGACACTTTCTCAGACAATTAGGAATAGCGCCTCCTCAAGATCCAGCTATACCACTCCTAAGCATATATCCAAAAGGCGCTCAAGTATACAACAAGGACATCTGCTCAACTATGTTTGTAATAGCTTTATTTGTAATAGCCAGAAGCTGGAAACAGCACAGATGGCTCTCAGTTGAGGAATGTATACAGAAATTGTGGTATATCTATATGATGGAATATTAGTCAGCAATGAAAAACAAGGAAAACATGAAATTTGCAGGTAAATGGTGGGAAATGGAAAATGATCATCCTGAGTGAAGTATCCCAGAAGCAGAAAGACTCACAGGGTATATACTCACTCATAAGTGGATATAGGATATAAAATATAGGATAAAAATACTAAAATCTGTACACCTAAGGGAGTTAATCTGGAAGGAGTATGCTGGCTAAGATGCTCAAATCCCATGCAGAAAGGTAAAGAGGATGGACATCAGATGAGGAAGAATACAGGGACAGGACAGGAGCCTACCACAGAGGGCCTTTGAAAGGCTCTACCCTGCAGGGTGTCAAGGCAGATGCTGAGACTCATAGCCAAACTTTGGGCAGAGTGCAGGGAATCTAATGGAAGAACTGGGAGATGGTAAACCTGGAGAGGACAGGAGCTCCACAAAGACAGTAACAGTTTCAAAAATTCTGGGCACAGGGGTCTTTTTTGAAACTGATATGCCAGCCAAGGACCACTCATGGAGATGGCCTGAAACCCCTGCACATAGGTAGCCTATGGCAGTTCAGTATCCAAGTGGGCTTCATAGTAATGGGGACAGAGACTGTCTTTGACAGGAACTCATTGGCCTGCTCTTTGATCTTCCTGATCACCTCCCCATTGAGGGGGATCAGCCTTTGATCAGGAGGACCTCCCTTATCAATGAACTGGGAAAGGGACAGGGGTGGGGGATAAAGGAGTGAATAAACTGTTATTAATAAAAATTTAAAAAGAACACAATAAAATGTTGAAAGATTTTTTAAAAACTATGCTGTTACACATAGTTTCAAAATATGAAAATATTGCCTGATATCAGTTATTGCTCCTAAATAAAAATAAATAAATAAATAAGTAAAGAAATGAATGAATAAAATGAGGAAGAATATTTCATACTCATCAAAGGAAAATTCCACCAAGATGGTATCTGTATTCTGAGCAACAATGCCGCAAATACAAGGACACCCACATTTGTAAAAGAAACATTAATAAAACTTAAAGAACATATCAATCACTGTACATTAATAGTGGGAGAGGTCAACATGTCACTATCATCAAGGGACAAGCAATGGAAAAGGACTTAAATTGAGAGATAATGACACGAATGGATGTCATGAATCAAATGAACCTAACAGATATCTAGAGAATTTTTTAACCCAAACAGAAAAGAATCTATCTTCTTTCAGCACCTCATGGACCCTTCTCCAAAACTGAACATACAGTAGGTCACAAACCAGGCCTCAAAAGATACAACACGATTGAAATAATATCTTGTATCCTATCAGACCATGATGGACTAAAGATGGACCTCAACAATAACAGAAATAACAAAATGCCTACACACGTGTGAACTGAACAACTCTCTACTCAATGAAATCTAGGTCAGGGAATAAATAAAGAAAGAACTTTCTACAGTTCAATGAAAATGAATGCACATCATACCCAAACTCATAGGATGCAATGAAAGCAGTCCTAAGAGGACATTTAATAGCACTAAAGGCCTTCATAAGCTATTGAGACATCCCATACAAGCAACTTAATGGCACAAACTGAAAGCCCTAGAAAAAAAAGAAGCAAACACACCCAACAGGAGTAGACCACTAGGAATAACCAAACTCAGGCCTGAAATCAATAAATTAGAAACAAAGAATAATTCAAAGAATCAACAAAACCAAGAGCTAGTTTTTTGAGAAAATCAAATATATAGACAAACTCTTAGCCAAACAAGTAAATGGCAGACAGACACTATCCAAATCAACAAAGTCTGAAAGGAAGAGAGAGAGAGATAACAGACATTGAGAAAATCCAAAGAACTATTAGCTCTTGTGTCAAAAGTCTATATGCCACAAAATTTGAAAAATCTAAATGAAATATATAATTCTTTTGTTAGATTCCACTTACCAAAGTTGAATCAAAATCAGGTAAAGATATTAAATAGTCTTATACTGCCTAAAAAAAATAGAAGCAGCCATCAAAATCCTTCCAACCAAAAAAAGCCAAGAGTGAGATGATTTCAGAGCAGAATTCTATAAGACCTTCAATGAAGAGTGAAAATTGATATTCTTCAAATTATTCCACAAAATAGAAATGGATGCAACATGACCAAACTCCTTTTGTGACAGCAGTCACCTTGATAAATCCTCAAAGACCCCAAAATAGAAAGAGAACTTCAGACCAATCTCTTTTACGAACAATGATGCAAAAATACTCAATA
Organism: Meriones psammophilus; assembly: GCA_036365155.1. Lineage (NCBI taxonomy): Eukaryota > Metazoa > Chordata > Mammalia > Rodentia > Muridae > Meriones > Meriones psammophilus. Next base: position 6,440 of record JAEOAE010001736.1, on the reverse strand, counting down.
AAATAATCGCAAATCAAATCCAAGAACATATCAAAATGTCATCCAACATGACGAGGTAGGTTTCATCCCAGGCATGCAGGAATGTTTCAATATATGGAATCTTAATCCATCACATAAACAAATTAAAAAAAAAAAAAAAAAAACAGGATCATTTCCTTATAAGCCAAAAAAGCATTTGATAATATCCAACAGTTATTCTTGTTTAAAGTCTTGGAGAGACTGGGGACAAAGGCACAGATCTAAAAATAGTAAAGACAATGTACAGCAATCCTATAGCTAACATCAAACTAAATGGAAAGAAAGTTAAATCAATTCCACTGAACTCAGGACAAGACAAGGCCACACACTCTCTCCAAATCTCTTCAATACAGTACTCAAAGTCCTATCTAGGCAATAAGACAACTAAAGGAGATCAAGGGGATACAAATTGATAAGGAAGAAGTCAAAGTATGGCTCTTCACAGATGATATGACAGGTATATAAAAAGTGACCCCAAAGATTCTACTGTACGGAACTCCTACAGTTGAAAAAACTTTAAAGTGGTTGGATATAAAGTTAACTCAAAAAAAAAAAATCAGTTGCACACCTGTATGCAAAAGACAAATGGACTGAGAAAGAATTAGGAAAAACAACACCCTTCACAATAGGCAGGAAAAAAAAAAAAAATAATGTCTTGGTGTTATCCTCAACAAGCCAGTGAAAACCCTACATATATAAAAAAAAAAAAAAAACAACAACAACAACTTTAAGACTCTGAAGAAAGAAATAGAAAAAGATACCAGAAGATAAAAATATCTCCCATGCTCATGGATCAGTAAGATCAACATAGTAAAAATTGCCATCTTACCAAAAACATTCTACAGGTTCAATGATATTCCCATCAAAATATCAACACAATTCCCCTGGACATTGAAAAAACAATTCTCAGCTTTATATGGAAAAAAAAAAAACCAGAATAGCTAAAATAATCCTGTACAATAGCAGATCTTCAGTAGGTATCACCACCCCTGCTCTCAAGCTCTACTATAAATCAATAGTAATAAAAAACTGCATGGTACTGGAATAAAACAGACTGGTGGATAAATGGAATTAAAGTAAAGGCCCATAAAAAACCCACACACCGATGGACATTTGATTTTTGTCAAAGAATCCAAAACCATGCAATGGAAAAAGGACAGCATCTTCAACAAATGGTGCTGGTCCAACTGGAAGTCCACATGTGGAAAATAAAAATAGATCCGTATTTATCACCCTGCAGTAAACTAAAGTTCAAGTTGATCAAAGACTTCAACATAAAACCAGATATGCTAAATCTGTTAGAAGAAAAAGTGGGAAAGAGCCTTGATCTCATTGGCAAGAAGATAACTTCCTAAACAGAATACCAAGAGCACTGGCTCTAAAATCAATAATTAATAAATAGGATCTCATGAAATGAAAAGACCTGAGAAGGATCTTCACCAACCCTATATCTGACAGAAGGTTATCTGCATTTATAAAGATTTCAAGAAGTTAAATACCAACAAGTCGAGTAACCCAAATTAAAAATGGGGTACAGAGCTAAAATAGAGAAGTCTCTAATAGAGGAATATAGAATGGCAGAGAAACACTTAAAGAAATGTTCAACATTCTTAGTCATCAGGAATGTAAATCAAAACCACCCTGAGATTTCACCTTACACCCATCAAAATGACTGAGACAAATAACCCAAGTGTGACAACTCACTGGATAGATTTTGGAGAAAGGGGGAACCTTCCTTCATTGCTGGTGGGAAATGTAAACCCATACAACCACTTTACAAATCAACCTGACGCTCAGACAATTAGGAATAGCGCCTCCTCAAGATCCAGCTATACCACTCCTAAGCATATATCCAAAAGGCGCCAAGTATACAATAAGGACATCTGCTCAACTATGTTTGTAATAGCTTTATTTGTAATAGCTGTAGTTGGAAACAGCACAGATGGCCTTGGTTGAGGAATGTATACAGAAATTGTGGTATATCTATATGATGGAATATTAGTCAGCAATGAAAACAAGTAAAAATATGAAATTTGCAGGTAAATGGTGGGAAATGGAAAATGATCATCCTGAGTGAAGTATCCTGTGAAGCAGAAAGACTCACAGGTATATACTCACCATAAGTGGATATAGGATATAAAATATAGGATAAAAATACTAAAATCTGTACACCTAAGGAGTTAATCTGGAAGGAGTATGCTGGCTAAGATGCTCAAACTCATGCAGAAAGGTAAAGAGGATGGACATCAGATGAGGAAGAATACAGGGACAGGACAGGAGCCTACCACAGAGGGCCTTTGAAGGCTTCCACTTGTACAAAAGTCAAGGCAGATGCTGAGACTCATAGCCAAACTTTGGGCAGAGTGCAGGGAATCTAATGAAGAACTGGGAGATGGTAAACTCAAGAGGACAGGAGCTCCATTAAAGACAGCAAATAGTTTCAAAATTTGGGCACAGGGTCTTTGAACTGATATACAGCCAAGGACCACTCATGGAGATGGTTTGAAACCCCTGCATTACAGGTAGCCTATGGCAGTTCAGTATCCAAGTGGGCTTCTTATAGTAATGGGGACAGAGACTGTCTTTGACAGGAACTCATTGGTCTGCTCTTGATCACCTCCCATTGAGGGGGACAGCCTTGTTGGGATACAAAGTGAATAAACTGTTATTAATAAAAATTTAAAAGAACACAATAAAATGTTGAAAGATTTTAAAAACTATGCTGTTACACATAGTTTCAAAATATGAAAATATTGCCTGATATCAGTTATTGCCCTAAATAAAAATAAATAAATAAATAAGTAAAGAAATGAATGAATAAAAATGAGGTGAATATTTCATACTATCAAAGGAAAATTCCACCAAGATGGTATCTGTATTCTGAGCAATGTCAGCAAATGCAAGTGACACCCACATTTGTAAAAAGAAACATTAATAAAACTTAAAGAACATAGCAATCACTGTACATTAATAGTGGGAGGTCAACATGTCACTATCAACAAGGGACAAGCAATGGAAAAGGACTTAAGCTGAGATAATGACACCTAATGGATGTCATGAATCAAATGAACCTAATAGATATCTAGAGAACCTTTAACCCAACAGAAAAAGAATCTATCTTCTTCAGCACCTTATGGACTGACCCTTCAAACTGACCATACAGTAGGTCACAAAACTGTGGCCTCAAAAGATACAACACGATTGAAATAATATCTTGTATCCCATCAGACCATGATGGACTAAAGATGGACCTCAACAATAATAGAATAAGAAATGCCTACACACGTGTGAACTGAACAACTCCTCACCAATGAAATCTAGGTCAGGAAGAAATAAAGAAAGAACTTTCTACAGTTCAATGAAAATGAATGCACATCATACCCAAACTCATAGGATGCAATGAAAGCAGTCCCACGTAGGACATTTAATAGCACTAAAGGCCTTCATAAGCTATTAGAGACATGCCATACAAGCAATCCTAATGGCAACTGGAAAGCCCTAGGAAAGAAGCAAACATCTAACAGGAGTAGACCACTAGGAATAACCAAAGTCAGGCCTGAAATCAATAAATTAGAAACAAAAAGAATAATTCAAAGAATCAACGAAACCAAGAGCTAGTTTGAGAAAATCAAATATATAGACAAACCCCTTAATAAACAAGTAAATTGCAGACAGACAATTATCTAAATCAACAAAGTCTGGAAGGAAGAGAGAGAGATAACAGACATTGAGAAAATCCAAAGAACTATTAGCTCTTGTGTCAAAGTCTATATGCCACAAAATTTGAAAAATCTAAATAAATATATAATTCTTTTGTTATCCCACTTACCAAAGTTGAATCAAAATCAGGTAAAGATATTAAATAGTCTTATACTGCCTAAAAAATAGAAGCAGCCATCAAAAATCCTTCCAACCAAAAATCCAAGTGCGAGATGATTTCAGAGCAGAATTCTATAAGACCTTCAATGAAGAGTGAAAACCGATATTCTTCAAATTATTCCACAAAATAGAAATGGATGCAACATGACTAAACTCCTTTTGTGACAGCAGTCACCTTGATAAATCCTCAAAGACCCTGCAAAATAGAAAGAGAACTTCAGACTAATCTCTTTTACTTAACAATGATGCAAAAATACTCAATAAAATAACGCAAAACCAAATCCAAGAACATCATACCAAAAATGTCATCCAACATGACGAGGTAGGTTTCATCCCAGGCATGCAGGAATGTTTCCAATATATGGAATCTTAATCCATCACATAAACAAATTAAAAAAAGAGCACAGGATCATTTCCTTATAAGCCAAAAAAGCATTTGATAAATATCCAGCAAAGTTATTTTGTTTAAAGTCTTGAGAGACTGGGACAAAGGCACAGATCTAAAATAGTAAAGACAATGTATAGCAACTTATAGCTAACATCAAACTAAATGGAAAGAAAGTTAAATCAATCCCACTGAACTCGGGACAAGACAAGGCCACACTCTCTCTCCAAATCTCTTCAATACAGTACTCAAAGTCCTATCTAGGGCAATAAGACAACTAAAGGAGATCAAGGGGATACATTGATAAGGAAGAAGTCAAAGTATGGCTCTTCACAGATGATACAGACAGGTAAATAAAAGTGACCACAAAGATTCTACAGTACGGAACTCCTAAGCAGTTGGAGCGGTTGGATATGGTGCTGTCAAAAATCAGTTGTACAATCTGTATGCAAAAGACAAATGGACTGGAGAGAATTAGGAAAACAACACCCTTCACAATAGGCAGGAAAAAAAACTGACATATCTTGCGTTATCCTCAGCAAGCCAGTGAAAACCCCTACATATACAAAACAACAACAACAACTTTAAGACTCTGAAGAAAGAAATAGAAAAGATACCAGAAGATAAAAATATCTCATGCTCAAGTGGATCAGTAAGATCAACATAGTCAAAATTGCCATCTTACCAAAAACATTCTACAGGTTCAATGATAATTCCCATCAAAATATCAACACAATTCCCTGGACATTGAAAAAACAATTCTCAGCTTTATATGGAAAAATAAAAACTCAGAATAGCTAAAATAATCCTGTACAATAGCAGACTTCAGTAGGTATCACCACCCTGCTCTCAAGCTCTACTATAAATCAATAGTAATAAAACTGCACAGTACTGGAATAAAACAGACTGGTGGATAAATGGAATTAAAGTAAAGGCTCATAAAAAACCCACACACCGATGGACATTTGATTTTTGTCAAAGAATCCAAACTACGTAGAATGGAAAAGGACAGCATCTTCAACAAATGGTGCTGGTCTAACTGGAAGTCCACATGTGGAAAATAAAATAGATCCTATTTTTATCACCCTGCAGTAAACTAAAGTTCAAGTTGATCAAAGACTTCCAACATAAACCACAGATACGCTAAATCTGTTAGAAGAAAAAGTGGGAAAGAGCCTTGATCTCATTGGCAAGAAGATAACTTCAAGTAGAATACCAAGAGCACTGGCTCTAAAATCAATAATTAATAAATAGATCTCATGAAATGAAAAGATTCTATGAAGCAAAGAACTCAGAATAGAACAAAATAACAGCTTCACAGCCTGAGAAGAAAGACCTTCTCCAACCCTACAAACAACAAAAAGCTCTATAAATAGCTCTATAAATAACAAACAAAATATATAAAGAGCTCTATAAATTAAACTCCAACAATCCAAATAATCACTTTCAAACTGGGGTACAGAACTAAACAGAGAATTCTCTTACAGAGGAATATCAAATGGTGGAAAACATTTAAATAAATGCTAAATATCAATAGTCATCATGGAAATGCAAATCAAAACTACTCTGGATATTCCATCTTAAACCCATCATGGCTACAGATCAAAAACCTAAAGTGGCAACACGTGCTAAGTGAGAAGGTGAAGAGGAACACCCTCCATTGCTGGCAGGGTGTAACTTATACAACCACTTTAGAAATCAATCTGATCTTCCCCAGACACAGAAATAGTGTTTCCAAGACCCTGCTATACCATTCCTGGGCATATATCAAAAAAGATGCCTACCATTCAACAAAGATATTTGCTCAACTATGTTCATAGCATCTATATTCAAAATAGCCAGAATCAGGAAACAACGTATACGTCTTCCATAACTGAACAATTGTTTTACAGAAATTGTGGTACATTTACACAATGGAATGCTACTCAGGTATTTTTTTAAAAAAAGGAACTATGAAATTTTTTGTGTATAAGTGACAGAATCCAGAAATGATCATCCTAAGGACTCATTCTAAAACCAGAAAGACATGCATGGTAAGTGGATAATATCATACACAGGATAAACATACTACAATCGACAGGCCTAAAGGAGCTAAATAAAAAGAGGACCCTATGGAGGATGGTCACCCTTATTCAAAAGGGCAAATAGAATCTACATC